>JASAOQ010004734.1:4259-40323 GCA_031306065.1 Pseudopyricularia cyperi | reverse complement strand
TTAAAAAAAAAAAAAAAAAAAAAAAAAAAAAAAAACTTTGCAAACATGCATCTCTAACCAGTTGCGCGTTGATAAACTCAGTGAGATCGTCTTGGCTGGAGTGACTGGTCCCGAGCTGAGCTCAGGGGCTTCAGAGTTCCGAAGCGCATCAAGAAACGACCTGATAGCAACTGAACAAACGTAGTAAGTTGCCTGGTAAGTAAGTAAATATTTTATATTAGAGTTCCAATCATTTGAGAGAATGCCGGCTGGCTCGGCGAGACGTAGAAACTGTAGCATGCCATTCGTAAGTGTGAGCTGGAACAAAGAATCAGGTACACTGAGTGCGTCGATGAATTAAGTTCATAAGTCGTAATTCCAATGCGATTACCATTACTCCTCGTCACTACTATCCAACACGAATCCAGCCTTGGCTCTCGAACGCCTCTGCGTAGGGGCCTTGACCGGCGTATCTTGGCCGTCATCGTCATCGACCATCTCAATATCGGCAGGCTTTGTCTTGTGAGGACTGGAAGACAACGGCGTCTCGTCCGTCTCCATGGCATCATCGGCCCCTGTGTTGGCGGGCGCCTCATCACCACTGCCACTGCCATCTTCGTCGCTGCTAACCACAAACGCAGTCGCTTTTTTCCGCCGCTTGAACAGAGGCTTCTTTGCGGGCGGATCTGCGGGTGGAGTCCCGGCTCCTACGCTCTCGCCATTGCTCTTGTCATCGCTGCCGTCCTCGTCGCCCGCCAAGAATTCCGATGTTCTCTTTCTGCGCTTGCTCGCCTCTGTATCCGCAGCAGTCCCAGCCTCGTCGTCATCGCTATTGTCACTGAGAATGACGCGTGTTTTTTTCTTGCCTGCAGCCTTTTCGGCCGCGACCTCGCCCGGATTCCGCGCCATTTGCGTATATAGCGCGTTACGGGCTGCCATCCTCTCCCTCTCACGCAAAAAGAAGGCCGCATCTGCCTCCTCATCGCTCTCTTCGTCGCTTGAGTGCACTCTGGCGGCGGACTTGATCTTTCTCTGCTTTTCGAGCTCCTTCTCCCGCCATTGCTTGGCCTTCTCGTCCATCTGCTCTTCGCTTAGTTCCTGCGCGGGCGATCGCTTCCTCCGCGTGAGCTTCTTCTTCTTGGGCTGAGCGTCTGCTTTGCGTGCCGTCGGACCGCCGGGCTCGAAGAGGAACCCATCTAGGTCGTCGTCATCTTCGTTGTCGATACCGTCGTCTTCTTCATCGTCAAAAGCCGCTTTCTTTAGTCGTGCTGACGTCCCGGTCGACTTGCGCCGCAGCTGGTCTTCGGCTGATTTGTCATCGTCAAAAACTGGCGGGTTGAACTCTGCGGCGTTAATATGTCCGATTGACTCTCGGAGTTGATCGACACTCAGCCGTGCAGGTATCACCCAGACCGACTCGGGCGTTTCTGCCGCGCTCGGAGCAAGTCTCTCAAAGCCGACAAGGCGCATCAGAAGACGCAGATGTGGATTTTTGAACATTGCTCCTCGTCTCCCATCATGGTCAGGGTGGACAACTGTAATAAAGAAGGTGAGTGGGTCGCCAATATTAAGAGCAAGGCTACCAATGGGGGGAAAGGAGTCAACCATACCTATGTGTGTATTTTCTTTAGGAATAGATGGAACGACGGGCGCTTCGGAGTCGATATTCGCCTCCGCATTCTCGCTCTCGACCGACGGCAAAGCATTTTGGGCCGCTTCCCAAGCACTACGCTCCGCCTCTGCGTCGCCCAGCACCTTTTTAACCCAAGTAAGATGATCGGCCTGATTCTTGTCCAACAGGACCCCGACCGCAATGGCGATTTGTTCCTCAAGTGTCAGGTCTTGCTTCTTGAATTCTAGTTCGGCACCGGGGCGAGGATTGGCCGCGCCCGATATGGTCTGCTTCTCGAAGCCGTATTCGAGATAGTGCGCTGTGCTGTTGATCTTGGAGAAGAGCATCTCGATGATCAATGCAGGCCGGTCCTCGATCTTGCGCACGCATTTCCGGATAACCTGCTTCACCAGCTCCTCCCAGTCCTTGTATGTTGATGAGCTCTTATCCAAGGGTTCGGGGCCCTTGATCATGTTGTATAGTAGATGAATGATGTCTACCCGGAAAAGCATAACACTCATGTCCTGCTTAAAAGCAACACGGAAAAAGTAACGGTGGGCCCGCTTGAGCTGAGAGTCGTCAAGGTCTTGGTAGTATTTGGTGAACTGGACAAACGTATCAACAACACCCTGTGGGATAAAACGCATGGCGAACCGGTTGAAGTCAAACTTGCGCTCTTTGCTGACCCTCTCGGCCGACTCTTCGTCATTGGCCGAATCGTCGCCGTCGTCTATCCGGGTGTCATCAGCTGGGTCCCCATTTTCCCCGGCCGCTTTTACTGCCTTCTTTTTCCTGCGGGTTCTCTTGCGGGACCGCACTTGCATGTCGACGTTTTGTTTCGAGTAAGCCTCAAGGATGCGGAGGTATGTGTGGATGAGTTCCGTGCTAGCATCCAGGTACTCGAATCCTTGATCCTTGAAGTTTTTCGCGATATTGGTGATTGCATCGTGTGTTGCCTCCTCATAAAACAGACGATTGAGTATGTTTTCTGCAATGTCCTCGTTCTCCTCGTTGCCCGAGTCTGCCATGTCTTGCACTGTCAACAAGATCTGACTGAAGCAGCGCATCACTGTTGTCAACTCCTGCCAGTCCTTGTCATTGTAGGCGCGATCCATGGCACGACTGAGCGTGACAAACGTCTCCTGGTTCAAGACTGCTGCTACGAGGTTGAAAGGAGAAATTTCGTCTTCAGAGGAGCTGGCTCCCTGCTTCTTGGCGACCTTAATCCTTTCACGTTCAGCTTCCAGAAACCACGCTGTGAGGTAGAAGAAATGCGCCCGGTGCTGATGGAGCAAGTAAGGGGCTTCTCTGTCGATGGTCTTGCGGATGTGCTGGAACAAGGGGTTGAAGCCAGAATCAAGGAACTCCTCGACAAAGCCCCTTAGCTGCTTGTTGGCTCTTTCGTTCAAAGACACGGGCGGCCCCAAATCCTTGGGCTCCATATCTGCCTTCTGAGATCTCCTGGGCGGCTTGAAGGTCTTGCTGTCATCCATCTTGCGCTCCCTCGTGGCAGAGTCTCGGAGGGCGTCCTGTCCGGAGATGGCCGACATTCTGCCATCGGACCGTTGCACCCAAACCATGGTGCCGAACCGGTTGTGCCGCGTCGGCGCCGTCCTGTTCTGTGCTCGCAGCATGGCCTTCTCCTTGTTGATCAGGGCGACCAGGTCTTCACCCTTGGCTTTGATGAGGGCGGCACCTTCCAGAAACAGCTTCTTTATATCAACGCGCTTGACCAGGTGGAAAATGACCTCCATGACAATGACATCCTCGGTCCTAAAGTCTTCACCCATGTTGGAAGCTATTGTCAAGATTGCGAGAAAGATATCCTGGTATGAAAAGGCGTCGATGGTGGCGGACCGGGATATTTGAGACTCGTCGCCGTCATATTTGAGACCCGAAGGAGGCGAAATCATGGCAACGTTGCGCAGAAAGTACAGGACCAGCTTGATAATGCCTTGATCTCGTGGGGTCCGGTCCCCAATGGGCACCGCCATGGACGGCAACGCAACCCTGACGGCCGTGTGCAGAATCTGAGCGCCATCAAAGTTGATTATGTCGCGCTTGTAGCCCAGCTGTGCGAGCTGCAGCACGGGTATGTGCCGGTAGTGGTTCACGGTCGTCCGTTCTGGGTCCCTTTCGATCGGCCAGGTGAGCGGGGTCATGATCTCGTAGCAGGCCAGGGCCAGGCGAGCCTTGAAGCGGTTGTCGGTCTGAGCCTCGGGCCATGCCGCGAGGATTTGGAGCAGGTCACCGCCGACGACGTTGGATTCGGCAAGACATCGAGCGACATCCATGCGGTTCGTTTTTTCGTCATAGAATCGGATCCATTTCTTCATGTCCCGGAGCACTTCGAGCGCGTCGTCTCCGAGCTTGTAGCGGCCATCGTCGTCTGCGCTGTGCCCACCGAGCTGCACGGGGAAGGACGTAAGACGTTAGTCTTTGGGCAGAGTATGAAGGTTTCGGGTGGGGAGAAAATAATGAGCATTGGATAGCCTACCGCCGAGACTAGGCTGTTGATGTGGGCTCGAACTTCGGGATGGACGACATCGTTGGTGGCATCGGCAGTCTCCATGGTGGCCAATTTCTCAGTAAGGAACGGTCAGCCCATGAAAGAGGCTTGGTCAAGCTGCCTTTGGTTTTTTGGAAAACCCGATATGGAACCAAGATAGGTGGGGGATATGAGATGATGGACGAGAGGCTGATTAGCCCGAGCCTTTCTGCTGGCGGGAGACGCGTTTGACGTGTTTCTGCAGGTCATCGTAGAAAAGCACTTTACGCGTCAAAAGCTATCTAGGGGTTAGGGTTGCCAGTGGGATACGAGCACCGTTAGCCGGGATCCACTCCAGCCAAGCATCAGACACCTTACACAGACAAAGAGACAGTGAAGAGAGACGCCTCATCGACAGCAACTTCAGAGTAATTACACAATCAAATTGGTATCACGGCGGTAAGGGTGGCAAGGTCACATGCGACAACTGTTTACTTGCTCTTCTCACCAGCTCTGGTGGAAATGCGGAACGCAACGTAAAGGTCCCCTTGATCGTCATCGTCCACCTCGTCCCCCAAATTACCGCCATGATGGACGTGGTTGAGAACCTGCCTGTTTCTCAGATTGTGCACATCCTCATCATCTACGTGGCATCTTTTATGGTCACAGACAGTGTCGAGGATAGTCTGATACAGCCACGACGACTTTTGTTGACACGCTTCATCTACCGCACCGGACTCTTGTTCATCACCATCTCGGCATGCACCTGGCTGGCCATAGTGAACAGCAAGGTCCCGGAGCCGTACCTGGTGGGTAGCTTGGAGACAGCTTGACTCCCTCCCGCCGTCTGCAGATTGCTAACGAACTATTGGAACAGGACGAGGTCTTTCATATTCCTCAGGCCGAAAGGTACTTGCAAGGGAAATGGACCGAATGGGATGACAAGATCACCACTCCTCCTGGCCTGTAAGCGCCCATAAATCGCTCCATTGGTATCAAAGTCAATGTCTGAAGAAGCTGATTATACTCAAACTGACCCTTGTGTGTTCCCAAAGCTACCTTATAAGCTATGCTCTGGTCAAAGCTCGTATCTGGGTCCTCGCCGCAGCAGGCGCACTGAACCCAAGGTATCGCCAGACCGGCCTCACAGTTGCAGGCCTCCTGCGCGAGACCAACATCTACGCAGTCGTGGCGGTTGCCGTGCTCGTCCTCAGATGCCGCAGGCTGATTGAAAGCCGACACGCCGGTGCCGGTGTCGGCCCGCGCCCCGACTCCGTCTACAGCGTCCACACGGCCATCAACACCGCCCTGTTCCCCGTGATCTTCTTCTTCTCGGGGCTGTACTACACCGATTTGTGGTCCACCGTCACGGTCTTGCGGGCCTACGAGAATCACCTGCAGCGCATATCCGGTTCGACCACGACAGTTTGGAGCGATTTCAGGACCGTCGCCTTGGGGATCGCGGCCCTGTGGATGAGGCAGACCAATGTCTTCTGGGTCGTCGTCTACTATGGCGGCGTTGAGGCCATGCATGCCATCAAGAGAGGGTCCACTGATGTGTTGGGTAGGGCCGCGGCCGACGCTGCCGATATCAGGGATTTCGTGCCAGCCATGGATGCTTACCGGGCTCTGTATGTGTCCGGCAACATCCACGACCCTCCGCTGGATGTGGCGAGTGCATACGGTTAGTATTCATCTATTCTAGGCTGCTGACGTGCATTTTGGCTTGCGTGCAAAACTGTCGTGGTCCGGGACATAATCTGACACAAATCTTGCAGATATTATCTGGCTCGCATTCAGCGTCGTCGTTGCGGTCTTGCACAACCTTCCCAGCGTGCTACGCCAGGTCTGGCCTCATATCATCACTCTTGCTCTCTTCGGTGGCTTTGTGGTGTGGAATGGAGGTGTCGTTCTCGGTAGGTTCACCTACCTCCGTGCTTTTTTTCCCTTTTACTACAATATTTAGTCCGACACTTCCTAACACGCCAAGACCCGCAGGCGACAAATCCAACCACGTAGCAACCCTACACCTGGCTCAGATGCTCTACATCTGGCCTCTGTTCGCCTTCTTCTCCGCTCCACTGACGCTAAGGCCCGTGGCCTTGGCCGCCCTTCACTTATGGGATCTACTCAAAGGCCGCAGCGGCGCCGGTGCCAGCGAAGAGCAGCCCGACGCCACCACAAGGTCCGCACAGAGGAAGGATCTAGGTCTGACCAGTCTTGCCTTTATGCGGCAACGCGTCAGCACCGGCTTTCCCTTCCCGCTCTGGTCTGTCTCAGCGGCGGCCGCGGCGGCCATCGTCTACAAGAGCACAATCATCCACCCCTTCACGCTGGCGGACAACCGCCACTACATGTTCTACGTGTTCAGGTACACGATCCTCAAGAGGCACGAGGTCAGGTACCTGCTCGTCCCCTTTTACGTGGTCTGCCACCGCCTCTGCTGGCGGCTCCTCTGCGGCAGCAGCTCTGCGGACCAGGGGGGGCAGCGCACCTTTATACAGGCGCCGGGCGTCGAGGCCGCGCCGCCGGCGCCGCGAAAAAGGGATGCCGCCAAGTCCAAGTCCAAGCCCAGATCCAAGCAGGAGGAGCAGGTCGGTAGGCCCGAGGACGGCGGCGTGACCCTCTCCGTGGCCGTGCTGTGGCTGCTCGCGACGGCGCTGTCGCTAATCACGGCGCCGCTAGTCGAGCCGCGCTACTTCATCGTGCCCTGGGTCATGTGGCGGATCATGGTGCCGGCCTGGAGGGCGCCGGAGCTCCGACTCGGTGGTGCGAACGGACGAAGAGGGATGCTGCAGACGGTACACTCGTGGGCGCAGAGGTTGGACCTGCGCGTGGTGCTCGAGACGCTGTGGTTCGCGGCCATCAACGTGGGAACCATGTACATTTTCATCTGCAGGCCGTACTATTGGCGGGACGTCGACGGCAAGATAATGGACGAGGGTCGGCTGCAGAGGTTTATGTGGTAGTGGAGGAGGATGATATCTCGGATGGCTCTGAGCCGCCAATTTACTCCTCTATGGACCGTGGCAGCTGACGGACTTGGTTTGCTCCCATCCATGAGCCCCTCTGTGTGTCAATTTGTGTCATGATAACACCAGAAAACATAACCAAAAGAACAACCATCCAGTACATAGGTAGCCCTATGTTTGAAAAAGTCCCATGTCCCTAGACCACAACGCCATTTTCGCCATAAGCAAAGAAGCCCGTTATTTACCACTGTAATTGCACACATAAAATCCCATAACCCATAAGACCCAACAATATGCCTCACCCGAAAAGAAGTTGAAAGAGAATAAACCAAACCATGAGAGGAAGGTGAAAAAAAAAACCCGAAATCTGGTAAACAAAAACGAAAACAGCCATAAAAAATGCCTCGCCGAAACTTTTTTTTTTGTCATTGAGATGGATGGCAAAGTGATACAGGAAGCAAGCGGGCTCATAAGCTCAGCCGATCCAAACTGAGCCTATCGCCGCTTCGGACGCGACGTATGACGCCGAGCTTGAAGAAGCGCTCCTCGCCCGTCGCCGTCCTGCCGCCGACGTACCACTTGTCTGCGCCGCGCACATTCTGAAAGCCCTCGGTGCTGCTGTCGCTGCCGCGCCTGCGTCCCGGCGCGGGGATGGGGATGCCGCCGCCGCCGGCGGCGGCAGCGGTCGCGCCGCGCGACGGCGACTGCGACGACGCTGCTGCTGCTGCTCCCGGGGTTGTAGGTTGTGGCGATGAAGTTGACGCAACGGCGGCGGACGACTGCGATTGCGGCTGTTGTTGTTGTTGTTGCGCCGGGTTCCTGGCGACGGCGACGGTGGTGTAGGTCGGTGCTGTGGAGGACTGCTTGCTCGGCTGTTGTGATGTCGTCGGGGCCAGGGGCTGGGTCTGCTGGCGAAAGGCAGCGAAGACGCTCGTGAGGAAGAAGGGCCGCTGGGACGGCATGGTTGGTTGCTGGGCGGGTGGTGTGTTTTCTTTTGCGCGGCGGTTTGCGCAGCGCGTGTACCTGTGGGGCTTTTGTCTCTGCGTTGCGCGATTTGATGCCCCTATCGACCAGAGGTTTTTTGTATTTGCTCGCCGTTGATAGGCCCGAGTTCGATAACGGGGCAGTGTTCGTCTGTTGGTATCGCGCTGGTCCCTGGGGGATAAAAAGGGATGGTAGGATTGGAATCGCAGCGCTTCCGTCAAGTGGTTTGTCGGGAGGCAGAGGTAAAAAGAAAGGTAGAAAGTATTCCCCGGTGCCTTGAATCGATGTTTGTATTTGACCCCGCCCCTATCGACAGTCTGGAGATGTGTGACGATGACGGCGACGTCTTCGGTATGGATAGGTAGTGTTTTTTTTTCTTCCCTCTGGCCGAGTTCGGTTTCCCCCCCCCTTCCCCGCAAGATTGTGCCAGCCGAGATCCCAAGGTAGCCTAGCTCGCTCCACTGCAAATCAGGCTTGGCTGGGCTTTGGGGGATAAAAGCGACGGAAATCGAGATGGACTTGAATCGAATTGAAATGTTGGGAGTCACAAACGTTTCGAGCAGTGGCGGTGGTGGTGCGTGGCTGCGGGTTTGTTCGTTGATTGAGATGATATCAGACTTTGTCGGGCGCGCGTCCAAGTGACTCTCGGGAGTACGTATAATTTTATAAAGTATTGAGCGCGACGGCGCGAAGGCGAGCTGCTACCGTTGAATGTTTTTTTTTTTCTTCCTTTTCCTTTTCTATTAATATTTTTTTTTTTCTCGCGGCACGTTATCTGAAATGTATCGGCGAAACGGAAAGTCGGATGTGAATGTGACTGTGACTGTGACCGTGACTTTGTGTGGCAGGGCTAGACCTTGGGGAAACAACCGGCCAAAGTCGGGAGAAGAAAAAAAGGTTCCTTGTTTTTAATACATGATACTCGGGATCGAGATATTCATTAGTTATTACCTTGTCCATTCCATCCATTCATTTTCTTTCAGTATGAACCCCGACTGCCTAGGTAAGGTGCCCAGGCAATATTCCCGCCTGTCCGTCCCTATCTATCTAGTTTGCGGCAACCCCTTGAACAAACACCAACAAACCTGTTATCTTCATACCGGCATCGACCACATTCAAAGCAACTGTGGCCCCATGTTACTCTGCAGCAACCAGCAATGGACGCTGAGATGGAGCCGACCGATCTCACTACTGCATTGTTAGCCGCCCGCATACTTTCTTTTTTACCGTCAGCTGAGGCACCTCACCATCCCCACTGAACCGGGGCTCCCACCTACTACTGGATCTTGGGACGAAAGAAAGACTCGACCGATTGTAACCATCCCGTTCTCACGGGGGGGAGATGCGGGGCATGAGTTCACTGCACTGCCTACCTGCCATCATCTCCGTCCAGGCATAGAGTGTTCGCGCCTGTATATGTTTTTGCTAAGATTTGTATAGTCTGACCACGTGACCCCCCCTGAGCCAAACCCCTGAACTACTGCCCTATCGTTTGCGCCGAGACTCTAGACCAGACCCAAAATATAAGGAGGTACACGATACCTTCCAAATATAAGCAAAAAGCTTCTATAAACTACTTTGTATATACATTAATATCCACCAGTCTTCCCTCCCCGATGCCGCCACCAAAACCTCCCCGCCACCGTCCATCCCCAGCAGGAGCAGTCAGACAGACTGAACTAGTCTAGTGCTTCCCCTCCCCCCAAATCCCCATCTCTTATGAGCAAGTCATCTCGTCCCTTCTTCTAGTTGTCCTCCTGGACCTCCTCGACCTCCTCATCGTCCTCGTCATCCTCATCATCGGCCTCCTCCTCGGTGCCATCCTCATTGACATCATCCTCAGCCTCCTCCTCAACGTCATCCTCCTCATCCTCGTCATCCTCATCGTCCTCCTCGTCGGCTTCCTCGGCGGGGGTCTCGGGCTCCTTGGGTTCCTCGGGGGTCTCGGGGGCTGGAGCAGCCGGGGCGGCGACCTCAAGGGTCGGGGCCGCGGCAACAGCGCCATCCTCGGCGCGGGCGTAGACCTGCGCCTTCTCAGGCTGGGCCTCAGGCTGGGCCTGCTGCTCCTCTTGGTATTGAGGCTGCTGTTGCTGCTGTTGCTGCTGCCTGCCGCCGAACAAGCCGCCCTTGCG
The DNA here is from genome assembly GCA_031306065.1 of Pseudopyricularia cyperi. NCBI lineage: Eukaryota > Fungi > Ascomycota > Sordariomycetes > Magnaporthales > Pyriculariaceae > Pseudopyricularia > Pseudopyricularia cyperi. The sequence continues at coordinate 30,156 of JASAOQ010004734.1, read as the reverse complement.
ACCCTTGCGACCCTTGCGGCCAAACTTGCGGCCCTTGCGCCCGTGCTTGAGACCTATTTATTTGTGTATATGCATTAGAGGATAAGCCCGATCATGATACTAGCCACCGAAAGGACCAAAGTGATGTGTGGGCAAGTTCGATGTTGGTAGTTGGTATCGATGATGGAAACTTACCCTTGCTGCCCTTCTTCCTGTGCAGGGTACGCGCCTGGATGAGGTTTAGCTCGCCAGCCCCCGTGGCAACGCTTCTGACGGCGGTCTGTAGATATGATCATTAGCCGATGCCACACATAATCTTTTCGGAGGACGAGCTTGGACTTTTTCGGATCGAAAGCTTTGTCTATTCCAAGAAGGTGAAGCACTTACAGCCAGCCCAGCTGAGCGGGCGACCAGGGCCGTTTCGCCGACGGCGGGGACCGGGTTGGCCACGGCAGCGGCGCTGAAGAAGGCCAGACCGAGAGTGGCGACCTCGAGGATGGAAGGCATATGCATCCTGAAAGGATCGTTTGGTTTTTTTTCTTCTTGGTTTTGTTTTGGTTGCTGTGGTTGCGGTTTGCAAAGTGCTTGAACAGAACTAAATGTCTGAATCGGTTTAAAAGGAATGTAAAAAGATTGTTGGTTATTTCGGAGTGTAGCGAAGGCTGTCTGTCCTGAGGATGAGGATGGTGAGGAACAAAAGAGAAAGAGGAGTTCTCAAGTCGTGGAAGGTGTCTTTGTCTTATAGCAACTTCTTCGCCCTCATATCAAGGCCCTCATATCCAGGCATGGCCATCTTGGGTTCCATGTCCGCCCACTGCCATCACAGAGGCCCGCGATGCGGTTGCTACTGGCGGTTTCGGGGTGATCAGTTTCACCACGCCGGACGGTTAAGAGCACGCAGAGGCCCTGCAATAGTCTAAGCGTGCACATTCCCGCTCCCTTTCGTCCAGGCCCCCCCTTAGGCTCGCCACCTTGATCTAGCCAGTTGCTAGGCCAACTCACTGCCTCACACTCTCGCCCATCGACGAACAGCCAGCTGCGGGCAGCTAAATCAACACAAACCCCTTTATTTAATTCCAGACCATCCGGGCAGCGCACGTACTAAAAGTCGATGTATCACAACATATCTTTCACCGGCCCTGCTTCCTCGAGTAGGCAGACTTTGAGAAGATGGCATGATGTTTTTGGTGATCCGAGCAACAAAAAAAAAGACAAAAGGCACTGAGCGTTACTTGCTCTGACAGACCGGGCTATCGAGCACTCTAAAAGAAGCTTAAAAACAAACATGAACCAGGCTTGGTCCGTAGGATCGTCGCGATGATGTGTTTTGACGGTGGTGTCAGGGTCGTACCCCGAGATCGTCGAGCCACCTTCTCGAGTGAGCCATAGGAAGGTCTACTCCGTAAGTTAGGGTACGCAGGGAACACGGCACTAAAACCCCTGAGCTGAGGCTGGTCTGGTTTAGCAACCCCCGTGCAGTGCAGTCTAGGCCAGCACGTCATATAAGTTCAAGGAAGGGCAAGTAAACACAAAAAGTGACCAAGACTTATTGCGGGGGAAGCCCATTGAGGATGTCTGCCTCAGATCTCCTACATGTAAAAAGTACTGCCATCCAAACTTTTCTGCCCGAACTACTCAAGAGTTAAGCGGCTGCTGCAGTTGCTTACATGCTTTTTTTTTTTTTTACTTGTTGATGATTTGAAAGAAAGACTGAGACATTACGAGCCCGTTTAAACATTTTAGCCTGCGAGTTAGCGACCTTCACACTATATACTAGGTATACAGTACAGTCACAAACACATGTGGCATATCTGATATGAAGAGAGTCCGAGTCTGTTATTTTTTCCAAAACCATCCGGCGATCTTGGCTTCACTGCCAAGCAACTGTCCTACCCTTGGCTGGAAGAACGAGGCGGCCGTGAGATACCACCAAGATGTCCTTCCAACAGACTATCTAGATTAGAGCGTCCACTAACCACGACGTACTAGGTAGCGAAGTAGGTATGAAGTCTGGACTGGGTAGAAACGAAGCTAGCCGATCGGTCTTGGTCTTGGTCTAATCCTGTACGTGCCAACCAAAGCATACCCAATGTGGAACAAATTTGTCGATGAAACAGGCCATACGAAGTAGAGCATGGTTCCAGAATGCCAAAGGACTTGAGCCATCAAATGTCCACATTAACATTCGGAGATTCTCAAATACATCACAAATCACCGATGGAAGAAGTCAAATTCAGCTGCACAGACCGAGAGAAGTCTTGAGAAAAACTTGTGAAATTACTAATCAAACTAGAATTTTCATCATGCGTAGCCGACAAGACAGTGTGATTGATAGCTTGAGAAAACAGACGAAAACTCGTAAAACAAAGTCGGCTTTTGGAGAATAGCAAATATTACTCTTTGCGAATGTGAACATCAGCCACTCCAGAGGCCGTGCCCGAGCCCAGCTTGTTATACTCAATGTCAACCTGCTCCCTTTCACTACGGCCATAATTCTGGCCAGAAACCCCGGATCCATCTCCTGGGTTCAACGGGTTGTAAGCCCCACGGCTTTGTGTGTCGGGACCGGAAGCCAAACTATAGTTCTGATCCGTGTTGCCGTATGAGGGCGGTTGGGCCAGCTGCCCAAGCGGTGCGCTCTGGCGGATAGGGACCCCGTGGCCGGGGTCCTGGGCTGCTGTGCCTGTGGACCGCGGGTGCTCGCTGTGTTGCCGAGTCTGCGTTGGCTCCTCGGCCCTGTGCGAGAATGTCGAAAGCCCATGGCCAATGCCACCGGTCGCGGCTGCGGTGCCAACAGCGGCTGCGTCTCTCTGAATAGTGGATGGTGAGTTGTCATGTCTCTGGTGAGCCTGAAGAGACTCAGGCATATGATCTTTAGCAGAGCCAGTTGTGCCAGAATACATGACAGGGGCAGGAGCATTGCCGGCCGGTCCGCCACCGTGCGCTGGGGACTGCTTGGTGCCATCAACACCCTGTGTGGCAGGGCTTCTGGCCGTATGATTCTGCGAGAGGGGATGAGACGAGGCGGCGGACTGCCCGATATTTTCGTCGCCGGTGGCATGGATATGATGCGTAATGGTTTCTGTGCCGAGGATCTTGACGTAGTCGGTGCTCTCGGCACGCTCCGGCATGTGCGGCTGACGTTGCTGTTTGTCAAGCTGATGGTTGGCAACAGCTGTAGCTCCTGCGAGACCTCCGACGGCAGCGGCTGCGCCGGCTGTCTTGTGGTCAGACTTATCATCGTAGACAGCATGTGTTCCCTTGCGGGCGTTGATCTCGTCGTCATTGTCAACGCCGGCTGCCTTGGCAATTTCAAGAAGCTGTGCTTCGAGAGCCTGCTTGTCCTGGACAGCCTCAGGGTTGGCAGCTGCCTCGGGTGACTCTCCCGATCGCCTGAGCGACGACTTCACGGCACCCGGTACGCCGGTGGCAGGCTCTTGATGAGCACGCACATCGGCCTGTCCTGTGGCGGACGAGGTCGTTGTTCCAAGCGTGTTCTTGACTGAATCCGGCAGGGCGGCCGATGCGCTCTCCAATGTCGACTGAGCAATCTCTCCTGCGGCCGAGGCAGCGTTGACAGTTGTGTCTTTAGCGGTCGAGGCAGCGTTGGCTGTTGTGTCCCTAGCGGCCGGGTAGCTCTTCATAGACTCCGGGAGGGCTTCAACGGTATTATGCGCCACCGTCTGGGCCGTCTCTCCTGCAGCCGAAGCAGCGCTGATTGTCGTGTCCCTGGCGGCCGGATAATTCTCAATGGCCTTGTTGGCAATCCAGGCTGCGGCCTCTGCAGCGGCGTGGGCAGCCTGAGCCGCAGCGGTAGTAGCGCCAGCTGCCAGGTCCTGAGCCAACTCTCCAGCAGTCACGGTCTCCTGGCCGTGCTGCTGGTCTTTGGAGCGGTCCGTCTGCTGCTGCTTCTCCGCCGGCCTCGCCTCGATTGGACACGCAATCTGCTCCAACACCTGCCCCTCAGCCGCGGATGCGATGCGGTCCTCGTCATTTCGCTTTAATGCAGGCTGAATGCCGCCAGTTGGGTGGGCGGTGTGGCTCAACGGGTTGGAGTCGCCCTTGCCGGTGGCATTGGGCGCCTCCTGACCACGACCGACTGCAGACTGCGGGATTGGCGAGCTGGTGCTGGCCTGGTGTGATTCGCCGATGACTGCAGGCTTTGTCCTGGAGGGGACTTTGTCTGCAGAAAAGGCACTGGACGCCTTGGCCGACTCGCCAGGGAAAGCACCGGGTACACTTGGGGTGGGAAGATCTTGATCCTCCCGCGCCATGTTGCGAGTACCAGTGTTTAGGTCGGCCATCGTTTTGTCTGTGGGTGGAACAGTTGCATGCACTGTACGTTGTTTTTGGGTTGGAAATTGATATTTTGCGGATTCAACAAGAGGTAGACTGAGTTCAGTCAAGGTCAAGACCAATGTTCAGCAGAATGACCTGAAGAACTCTTGTCTTGTATATTGCTCCGGAGCTCTCAGACCCAGATGGACCTACGTCAGTGACTTTATTTGAATGGGTTCCTTCTTCTTTGTTCCGGTCATACCCGCCAGGAATGATTAGGTCCAGTAGTGACGCACACATATCGCGTCCACGGCATTGGGTTTACACCGGAGCTGGGCTGTCGTAACTGCTTTGAGCTTCAAGGAGGTGTTGGGGGATCAGCTTGCGTCAAGTGTTGGCTGGCCCAGTGCTTGTTCTGGTAGTCTGGGGCTTGCAAATGACGTTGTTGGTTCCCACAGCGCCCCTTGCCCAGCCACTATCGTCCGGGGGTTCAGAAACATGCCAAGCTTTTGATGATCGCCCTGTCATCGTCATTATGTACGAAGCGTTAAGTATCAAGTTGGCGAATAGTCGCTATCGAGAGCAGCCCCGCGAGGAAGATCCTGTTCCTTTGTGAGCAGCCTTGCCGTTCCGGTGGCTTGAGTACGTGTAATTATGCTTTGCATAGCGCGGGCCTGAATCTATGACCTCACCACTCGCCAAAAAAAAAAAAAAAAAAGAACAAGAGCCTGGGAACTATTATCCTTCGGACGAGGTAATCGTAGGTCTTTTGCAAGCAGAATAAAACAAAACTGTGACGTCTCGCTTCTCGCCTTCGTTTGGCCTACTTAGTACTGGTGCACCGCCGCGATCTTGGCAAGCCGGGTCAATTGGTCCTCTGGTCCTGCATCAAGCTGCCGCCGGATCATCATCCCCTTGGCCGTCCGCCCAGACGACAATATTGGATGGTGGCTCCGGCAACTCGGCAAAGAATCGCCGCACTGCATCTTCGCTGTACCGCATGCTGAAGTGCACAAGAACAAACGTGGTGCGGGGAAAGCGACGAACCACGGGCTCTAGATCGGCCCATAACGTGTGCTTGGTCTTGTCCGCCTGGGCCCGGTGCTCCTCGTATAGGAAGGAGCACTCGGTTATGACGACGGGTATGCCCTCCCGGAGCCAGTCCGGGTCCGCAGCCAGTGTAGCAGTTGTCGTGTCTCCCAGGAACGCAAAAAGTGGCGTCAGGTGCGGTGCAGTGATGGCATCGGCGCCCTGGACCTGCCGTAGCTCCTTGAGCTTGGCGCCCGGGAGATCACGATACTCGGGCCGCAAGCGCCGCGAGTTGAGCCCAAAGACGTACCCGAGGCAGGGGACAGTGTGGTCGCATGCAAACGCGGTTGCCGTGAAGGTCGGCGCGCGTCTCAGCGGGATAATATCATCGGGGCTGAGGCCGTGCGTCACGTGTGTGTCCAACGACGTCCGGCCCTTGGGCCGTATGCCTTTGCCGTCCCACTCCTTATCGACCTGCGAAGGGTCCTGGGCAGCAGCCTGGCCGTTCTCTCGCTGTGCGGGTTGGGACTGAATCGTAGCCTGATCATCCTCGCCCTCCTCGCCCTCTTCCCAGTCCGCAGCAGCCTCAAGGTCCTCGGCAGTAATCAGGCCGCCCTTGTTGAGCAGCGTCTTTGCGCTGATGAAGGCTTCGAGTGTCCACACGATCTCCTTTGGACAGTAAATGTCTGGCCGGTCGGCCCGGGTAACGAAGCACGGCGTGAGCAGGGTGTGATCGCTATGGCCATGGGTAAGGAAGATGTGCTTCGGTCGCAGGTTATTCACCACGAGACCGGCGTCTAGCAGCAGGTTGAGCTGCGGGATGACAAAGGACGTGTGCCAGGCTGCCCGGGAGCGACCGGTCAGGACATATTGAGAGTATGGCTTTGGGAATCGCCATTCGAGGATGTCCGAGCGAGGAGACTGGGGGAGTGGCGTTGCGAACTGAGGCGGCGACATTCTTGCACTTGTTCAATGTCATGAACATGTCGAACAGAGGGCATTTGGGGGTTAGCATCTCCAAGCGCAGATGCGCAAAATTCGGGCCGCCTCGCCATGTAGCCCCACTACTGCCTGCAAGTAAACATCAGCCCTCAACGCCTCGAACGGTCAATCTCATCTGTGCCGACCGTGGTCCCCTACATCAGAACAATAAAAGTCCTGCGAAAGCTCAGTAGCCGTCTTGCACGGTACGCACGAACAAAAGGAGCCCGGGCCTTCGTAATAGTTCATATTAGATCATCTGCAACCGACGCCTATCTTGTGAAAACAAGAGGCATGTGATTCCGAAACCCCGCCACCACAACTTCAAGTCTGCCACATAATTTCGCTGAGGTTGAGCAGCTTGTCGGACATCTGCCTCTTGGCAGCACCCGCAATTCCCCTCTCCGGGTTCGCCAGCTGCTCGCTGAAGCAGAGGTCCATCAGCGCCTTGAGCTCGTCGTACGTGAACCTGATACCCTCCTTGCTGTCGTCAGCCGCGTCCTTCTTGGCCCTCTCGAGTATCAAGTCCGGCCCGGCCTCGAACAGGCCGAAATAATCCGCAGCGCGTGCCAAGTCTACGCCCTCCTCTATGTTCTTTAGGTTCTGCTGCAGCACCAGGATGTTGAGCTTCATACGTCCGCAGCCCTTGGCGTTCATGGGCGACACCATCGGTGCGTTGACGACCAGGTACGTGTTGATAAGCAGCCCGAGACCGCCTCGTATAAACGACACCTCGCGCTCACGTAGGTATCGGGTAATAGTCTCATCGTACTGCACCAGCTCGCTGTTGAGAGAAAGAATCTGCGGATCTGGCTCCGAAACTTCCTGGTCAAGTATGTACGGTGCGGTTTCTGGGGAGAGCGCCGTCCGCAACGAATACACGATCCGGCTGCGCACCTCCATGTGAAGCGTCAGGAGGGCTGTGGCAGCAAGCTCTTCATAATTGGACACAATGCCATCAAAGGAGCTAGTGTGACACGGGTTAGTACTGCCCATCACTCTGTCGAAAAATTTATCATAAAAAAACTTACTGGACTGTCTCCTGAGTCATAGGCAGATAGACAGGACCTTGTTCAGTCGCAGGTTTGCTCGGGTCATTCAACAGCGTCCACCGCTTGTTGGGCTTGGGCATATTCGAGCTGGAGTCGGCGTCGTTCTTTGTGATGTGACGTAGCCCGACAACCTTGGTAGCAAGCCATTTCAGACTGGTGTAGAGGAGACATAGCGAAGATATGGTGTCCCTGTCCGAGATAATGTCGCTCATTTCAAGTTTCTTTTCATTGGCATGCTCGATCAACAGCGCTATCTCCTTCTGCACCAGTTCTGGTTCTGGGCTGGGACTCTCGGCCATCCAGAGCTGTTTCACAGTCTCCAGAATCTCGCTCGGCTCTGTGGCCATGGTAGCTGACGCCCGCAGAGTTTGCGCCTCGGCAGTGGCCTGCTCCTCAGTCTTGGCAACCAGCGTCCTGTACCAGCGGGAACAGCGGTCAAAGTAGCGCATCATCTGCGCGATAATGAGCGTGCTGAGGGCCTGGTCGTGGGGTATTGTTCCTAGCATGCGACAGAAAGCCGTGATGATGGCGAAGAAAGCCGTCGTGCCCTTGAAGACGGGCCGCCTCGCTAAGATGCTCCACTCTGGATCTTGCTGAAATGCGTCGGTCTCGCCAAAGATAGTATCGCTCAGCTTGCCCAAGGTCTCATCCAGCTGTGGCTGAAAGACGTTGACTAGAAAGTTGTCGAGGAATGATGTGAGGGTGCTTGTTGCTAGATCCGAGCCAGGGGGAACAATCCCCTTCAGCCGCTGGAGGAATACCAGGGTTGGTGGCAGCAGAAGACTCATGTTGAAGACACTCGGCTCAACTAGTGATCTGTGGATCTCGCCGGCTTGACGTCCGTTTTCCAGACCGTAGCCCGTATTCCGCTTCCCTTGCTGGGCGCGCCCGCCCGCAACCGTGGACGGCTTCTTGTCACCGGCCTTGTCAGTCAGGCCGGGAACAGCTGCGCGGATGATGCCATCTAGTGCTTCGTACTCGGTTAAAATTTCTGCAGATTTCGAGTCTGTCTCGGAAAACTTGAACAGATCCTGTCTGGTAGAAAGTTTCCCGTTTGTGGTTTCCCCTGGCTTCGGCTGGTTGAACTGGTAGACATCAGTGTCGGTGGTGACATAGCTGTGCAGCAGAGAGCGAATCTCGTTTTGGTAAAGATTCCAAAATTCTTTGAAGCTGCCAAGAAGGGCACTGTTGTTTCCAGCACCCTCTCTTCTGATGAGCGTCTTGATGTATTCATGCAGAACGCGTTGGCCTTCCGCAATCGCCTCAAACTTTCCGTAGAGCGCCCATAGAAGATCATAGATGACGTCTGCACGAAGCTGAGTTTCCCGACTACCATAGACATGTAATCCGTTGGAAGCCACTGAGCCGCCCCGTAAGGAGCTCGGATGTTTCTGGTCTACCTCGTTAACTGTCTCGTTGACGATGCCAAACAGCTCCACGGGGAGGCGCTGTTTCAAGGTGTCTATTGCCGTCTCCAGACGGCCGAGCTTGTTGAGGGACTCGATCACCAGGGATATATAATAAAACGTGTCTGCTTCTGGGTTCCTAGCCGGGTCTTCTTGGACAGCCTTCTCGAGGTCCATCATGTCCAAGATAGCATGAAACGGGGCCTGGGTGCTGGTTTCGGTAAAAGTCTCATTCGTATGGCCCTGGGTCTTGGCCAGATACTGCCACCTTTCTTGACAGTAGGGCGACTTGAGATATAGATGTTCATGCAGTTCCTCGATGAGGATGTCCATCAGGGCCGTTTCCTGGTTGGCTAAATAGCTTCGTAGGTCACCCAAAGCACCGATATTGTCCAACTCGGGTTTCATCAGCTTCCGCATGGCTGTTTGCAGCACCTCGACAGCGGTCAAGAAGCGCTTCTCGGATACCCGTGCCTCAATTTGATCTGGGACCTGCCTCAGTTCTTCCAACTCGTTGAGCGTCTGCAAGACGCCGTCGTACATCTGGGATGTGTTGTAAAGCTTCTTGAGCTCTGGGTTGGTGGTGCAAAGGGCCATTTTGGACGCGGCCAACGACTCTTTGAGGTTCCGCACCTTCTTCTGGGAGGCTTGTATACTGCCCTGGATCTTGTGAAAGGTACCAATAGAGCTGTTGAAGCCCTGGTGGTAGTCGTGAACAATGTTCTTCAAAGAGTCCTGCAAGTACTGATGCGTCTTCCTGAAATTCCGGTACTCGTGCGCACGGCCGACCGAGCTGCTGTCCAGCAGCTGGAGCGCAAGCTGAACCGGTACGCAGTCGTTCTGGCACATGGCCGGCCAGTCCTGCTTGATGTGTTCCAGCACCTGGTTGATCTGGCGTTCGGCGCTTGACTCGACGGCGCGCTGAGGTGGCTGTCGCGGGGGCGGGCCACGGGGGGATGGACCGCCGCCGCTCCGCAAGCTCATTTGAGGGGGCGGTTCGCTGCTGAATCGGTCGCCGCCATAGCTGTTGGCATACGGATCAAAGTCATCGCTGCGGTCGTCTCGGGCAGCGCGATCCCCGCGGTCATATCGGTCGTTTCCCCTATTTCCGCGGTCGTCCGAGGGTCGCCCTAAGTTGCCGTATCCGTTCCCATTGCGGTATGACCCGCCGCCGCCGTATCTATTGGACATGTTCTCGAGGGAAGTCGGCTAGGTCATTGTTCAAAGGGGTGTCGCGGCATGCCGTGTTGCGACTGGGCGAAAATCGGGTGGTGTAACGGCGTATCGATTGTGCACGAATGGAAGATGCGTTGATTGGAATATTTGGTTTGTGTTAACGTCGACCCAAGCAAGGCCGCCTGTCCACGATGGTCCCAGTCGATTGGGTCGGGGCGTATGCCTTTATGCGCGCGGCCGTGTCGTCTCGGTACCCTAACCCTGGTACTGGTCGAATAGTTGGATTGAGAGGATTCAGGGAAGCTTTAATCGATTGCAGATACGATCACGTGCGTTCCAAGCTGTCGAAGCTGCAGGGTAAGGCAAAGCTGCGTCCCATGCTGCCAACGTGAAGAACGTCCCCCAAATGAACAGGGGTCCAATTTTTTCCGACAAAAGATTGTAGTCAAAGGGTGCGCGTCGCGGCCTACAAGTTAGACGCCGTGAAGCCCAATTGACATTTTGTTCTACCCTTCAGTCAGACATCATGAGCGGGCTGCGTGAGGTGTCTCGGTGCATCAGGCAGCTGCCGAAAACACCATTATCAAGAGCGGCAGCTCCCCAGAATCTATTCCGGCGATGCGCGTCCTCGCAGGCTGAACCCAAAGGCCCGGCAACAAGATCTGAGCTTGATGACTTGGAGCCGCTCTCATCACAGGCTGAGGGAAAGTTTGGCGAGGAATACCGACAGAGGAAGCCATGGGCTGCGCTAAAGGACAGAAATGCCTTGCCCGGTGGAAGGTTTGTTGCACTACTCCAAAGAGGAAAACCGCTCGATCTCGACAGAGCGTCGGCTAACCTTTGTCAACTCCGCAGGTACCACTACATCCCTCCCAAGTATGACCGAGGTCCATTGCACCCAATCCAGGTCCCACGCCAGTCCGATCCTACGGCACGAGACTTTGTTCCTGGGCCATACAACAACCCTCGGCTGCGCCAGACATATGAGTCCACGATCATGTCCGACTACATGACGCTCGCCTACAACCACATCCCCCCTGGAGAGTACAGCAAGTCTGTCGACAAGTCCCAATTCCGGAAGTGGGAGGGCGACAACCCGTACTTTGAGAACCGCCCGCTCCGTCCCCCGAGGGGATCCGGCCGCTATCGCATCGCTGAGCACGATATCAGCTTCGCCAATGTTCCCGAGATCACGTCGATCACGCTGGCGTGCCACGTTCCTGAGTCCCACAGCAACCCGATGTACCTTTTCTCAGCCAGGACCATGCTGCAGTCCATCACAGGTGTAGCGCCTGAGGTGACCAAGTATAAGCGCCCTGTCTCCAACTTCAGTCTGGTCAAGGGCCGTGCCAGCGGTGCCAAGGTTACCATGAAGGGGAACCAGGCGTACGAATGGCTCGACAAGTGCATCCATATTGTGATGCCCCAGATCAAGGAGTGGCCGGGTGTGAAGGGCAGCACTGGTGACAACAAAGGCAACCTCGCCTGGGGTTTTGAGCCTGAAGACATGGTTCTGTTCCCTGAGATACAGTCTAACGTATCGGTAAGTCTCGATGGTGAATACGAGGGACACGATATCCCGTCCCCTGAATATTACTGAAGGCTAACCCTCATGTTATCCTGGTAGGCATACCCTCCCAAGATGATTCCAGGTTGCCGCGTCTTTGTTACCACCTCGGCAAGGTCAACAAGACACGCCCGGCTGCTTCTCCAGTCACTCGGCGTTCCTTTCTACGGACCGCTGGCCTGATTGCCAAAAGCTTGATAAAAACAATGTGCTAGGTCAACCTGATTATAGCCAGCTGTATAACACACTCTGTACATTTGTGTAATGACAAGTTACTGTAGACACTTTCCAAATTTTCTTGCCTGTATCGTCTAGGTTTCGGACTGAATTTGTGTTGTATCGAATGTGAACAAAAAAGGTATCATTTATCATCCTAGATAAACGCCGGAACGCCTATTACATTCGCCAACCATGCCACCCAAGCCTTGCGACACAACGCCCAATTTTCCATGCTCTCCCCCCGCCTGTTCCCCGGTTCCCGCACGGCACCGTGGCGTCTTTTCAAGCTTTTGGTGGGATGCCCGCCTTGAGCGAATCAATGACCCCGTCGACGGCGTCCATGTTGGTGGCGTCGACTTTGTCGGCCTTGCCCCCGCGCTTGGCCACCTCCTCGACTATCTGATCTATGGCCGGCTGGTAGTTCCTTCCGGCGGAGCTGAGGGCGTAGATGGCCTTGCGCCTCACGTCGGCCCTCTGCTCCGGGCCCGTGGCGACCTCGACCAGCTTCGGCAGGCCGCCGAGGGCGAGCAGGCGCTCCTGGCAGGGCTCGTTGTTCTGGACGGCGGTGCCGACGCACCAGGCGGCCATGAGGCGCAGGTCCGGGTGGTCGCTGTCGAGCAGGCCCAGGAGCGGGGTCCAGAGCGACAGCTTGGAGAGGTTGTTGGCGTTGTCGAGCGACTCGATGAGCTGCTCGAAGTTGTCAAAGGCCGTCATCCTGCTCTCGAGCGTCACGTCCGGGTCCGTGCTGGTGATGACCTCCATCGCGGCCTTCATCAGCTCCGCCTCCGAGGGCCCGCCGAACAGGGCCTCCATGACCTCCGGGTCCGGGCGGCGCAGCGTCTGCGGATCCGGGGCCGGCGTGTTGGCATCTGTGTTTTCAATGCCCCATTTTAGGAGGGCGTTGAGGTTTTTGTCTCCCATGGCAACGTTTTTACGTGGTTCTGTGAGGAAAACTGTTGGTGGTGTATTTTGGCTGTTTGTGAAGGTTTCTGGAGACGTTGCGATATTATGGTCTTGTCAAGACCCAAGTTTGCCAGAGGTAACAGTATGTGTGGAAAAAAAAGCGAGTTTGGATTAATTAAATGAATCATATTTGTTTGTTTGTGTATTCAGCACTTTACGTACTATGTACGTCGTGAGGCTGTTTATGCGGCCCAGATTCTAACGTCAAAATTGCCCGACTAGGGAAGGTTCAGGAAGCTTCTATCACGCATCGTATCCATTAACCGCTTATTGGAGCCCTGCACCGGTTTCTTTTTGTTGCAAAACGACAACATTGCTTTGTACAAGAATATGAAAGCAGCTACAGAATATAATCCCTTTTCCTTCTTTCGTTCTAGTCTAGAACGCCATCAACAACTTCTTGTGCCGGCTTTTATCCTTGCCATGGGAGGCTTGAATATCACGATCTTTTATGACCCCGCCATACCCCTCCGTCCCCAAAAGCAAAAAGCAAGCAGGGGACTTAATTCATTTGGGATGACGCCGTTTAAACGACCGAGAACTACGGTACCTTGCCTTGCATTTGAGCCGAGGAATCAAGTCAATGGGGATTATGCTGTACGAAGTAATTGATAGCCTTAAAACGTGGCAGATGTAGCAGTAATACTATTGTGGTACTTACAGTGATATAGTATCATAGTCGGATATCTCCTTTTCGATTGACAGCCTGGAGCCAGGTGAGTTACCGTGTGGCGGCTAAGCCACTCGGAATGACGACTTTGCACAGTGAACCAGTAGCGTGTACCTGGGGGCTGTACGTTGTGTGCCCCCTTATACATAGATGCATCCTGCGTAGAAAGATACCTTTTACACTACTAGACTAATCGTCTACCTTTGCCAGTCATTTCAAACCACGCGTTCATTACGAATATCTGCCTGCCTCCATGGATTATATTAAGGATAGAGGATAAACATGGGAATCAAGGTGAGCATAAGGAGTCATGATAACCGTATCCCGTAGCTAAATGTTCATCTGTCTGCCTAACATGGACTTTACCCACTGTACCGAGTACATCATCATCTCATACTGCGCCTGCCATTTACTCTTTTGGAAGACTGTCTCCGGGCCAACCGCGCACTGTAGGTAACTCATTATCATTGAAGTACAAGGACGGCTTTCATCGGAATAGAAATATCGGTGCCTTGAGAAACGCGCGTTTGCAGCATAATTAGATGACAAGTGCACCCAATAAAGCTGATTTACGGTTGACGAACTATTATGAGACGATGTTTAAGGGTTCTTGGTCACATAGAGCTGCTGCCTTCGTTGAACCATTTTTCGTTAAGCGTCCCAAGTCTCTACCGAGACTGGAAGCCCCTAATTCAAGCTCCAAAGGCAGGCTTACCTACGTAGTCCTAGCATCTCATAATGGCTCCCGTCCCTAAGGAGCGAGCTGTCAATGTCAAGACACTTGCCCATACAGTAGCGCTTGTACCGACTGAAATATGCCGGACGGCAACGTGCATCTTGACAGATACTACACTGTAATTATCACTACTACGAGGCACAAGTTCGCTGTACCAAGATGACCTTGACGGCGGGGTTGACAAACGAGCGACGATTCGGCTTCGTAGCAAGGCCACTTGCTCAGGCAGGCAGATAGCCCGCTGGCCAATCGAACACCACTGCCAGGCCCCACACCACAGACCAGGACAGCAGCCATGACATCCACATCCAGTGCTCTCCTTCCGCCCCCCGGCGCCCACATCCACACAGACCAGCCGGGCTCAACCAAATTGACAAAGAGGCCAACCTCGCTCTCTAAAATCTACAACGTCTCCCTTCAAACCCGTCAGTCTGACACCAACTCTGCTATTCATCTTCAGCAGCATCATTGCTCTGCCAACTGCGCGTCCGTCCCAACGGCATCTAATTTGATTCTGCCCCTAGTAATTTTCTTGTCCCAAATCCAAACCATAAAAAACCGCCACAATGGAAGGTATGTCGTCGAGATGCTTTTTACCCACCGCCTTCTCCGGCCATCTGCGAGCGACTCGGTCCGGACAGCTTGGCCTTGACCCGGTGCCGACGCGATGGCCATGCGCCAACGCCTACATCAAGACGGCATCCATCTTGCACCGCGCACATATCTGACTTGAATATTTTCTACCTGCAGAGGAGGTTGCCGCTCTCGTCATCGACAATGGGTAAGCTTTGCGTTTGTGCCCTGCAGGCGCTACCAGCCACCGCACAATAGCTTTATCGAGCCACCCCTTTCTCGACCGAGGCGACGGAAAACCCGACGCAAACGCAATACACATCGCATGCGATCGGAACGGGCCTCGGCACAAGCTACAATGAACCCGAACACGGCGATACTGACATGTTTTGCCTAGGTCGGGTATGTGCAAGGCCGGTTTCGCTGGTGACGATGCTCCCCGCGCCGTCTTCCGTAAGTGCCCCGCAATCTCGAGCCCAACCGTCGATTCACGGGCAGCTGGAAAACATGCACCCATCGCATCCGTGTGATGAAATTTGGGTTGCGCGGAAATCTGATCTTTTTTGATTGCCCACAGCGTCCATTGTCGGTCGTCCCCGTCACCATGGGTAAGTCCTTACTCGGGCTTCTGCAGTCTGCTCCGATTCTTCCCAGTCTCTCAACCCCTGAAAGGGTTGTCCTTTCATGGCTCTCATACTAACCTTATGCGTAGTATCATGATTGGTATGGGTCAGAAGGACTCGTACGTTGGTGACGAGGCCCAGTCGAAGCGTGGTATCCTCACGCTGCGATACCCCATCGAGCACGGTGTCGTTACCAACTGGGACGACATGGAGAAGATTTGGCACCACACCTTCTACAACGAGCTGCGTGTGGCTCCCGAGGAGCACCCCGTTCTGCTGACGGAAGCCCCCATCAACCCCAAGTCCAACCGAGAGAAGATGACGCAGATTGTCTTCGAGACCTTCAACGCCCCCGCATTCTACGTCTCCATCCAGGCTGTTCTGTCGCTGTACGCTTCCGGTCGTACCACCGGTATCGTGCTCGACTCCGGTGATGGTGTCACCCACGTTGTTCCCATCTACGAGGGTTTCTCGCTGCCCCACGCCATTGCCCGTGTCGACATGGCTGGTCGTGACTTGACCGACTACCTGATGAAGATTCTGGCCGAGCGCGGTTACACCTTCTCAACCACCGCTGAGCGCGAAATCGTCCGTGACATCAAGGAGAAGCTGTGCTACGTCGCTCTTGACTTTGAGCAGGAGATCCAGACCGCCGCCCAGAGCTCCAGCCTGGAGAAGTCGTACGAGCTTCCCGACGGTCAGGTCATCACCATCGGCAACGAGCGCTTCCGTGCTCCCGAGGCTCTGTTCCAGCCTTCGGTCCTGGGTCTGGAGAGCGGTGGCATCCACGTCACCACCTTCAACTCGATCATGAAGTGCGATGTCGACGTCCGAAAGGACCTGTACAACAACATCGTCATGGTACGTGCCGATATGCTCGAGATGCAGCCTTTCCCCTGGGACGTCCACTGACATGGCCATTTTTACTACAGTCTGGTGGTACCACCATGTACCCCGGTCTCTCGGACCGTATGCAGAAGGAGATTACCGCCCTGGCACCGTCGTCGATGAAGGTCAAGATCATTGCTCCCCCCGAGCGCAAGTACTCTGTCTGGATCGGTGGTTCCATTCTTGCCTCGCTCTCGACCTTCCAGCAGATGTGGATCTCGAAGCAGGAGTACGACGAGAGCGGACCTTCCATTGTCCACCGCAAGTGCTTCTAAGGTATGGACAAGCTGAAAACCTGAGTTTTTGTGTGTCGGGCGCATTACCAGATGAGAGCCATGGTTGGTTGACTGACGTTGTTGCTATTCTCGCAGCGCATAATGACGGCAGACGTTCCCTCAAGTTTCCACTCAGCCCGCGACAATATCCGTGACGAATTAGACCGAGGTACTGGGCTGCTCGCCAGTTCGAGACGCCCCTACGCTCGAAAGATTTTGGCCATGATAGTCGTCGGTTTCGGGAGGCATTTTGTTACACTGCAGGAAAAAGTACGATGGCATCTGTCGTTAAAGTATTTTGGCGTCGTCGCGCGGAGAAACCGGGTAGGCGGGCCACGTATTCCGGGAGGTTGATGATACAATTTAGCTCTGTTACCCTTCTTAAAATTGATGATTTCACGTTTCCTGCACTTCTATATTATGTTGCGTGTGACCAATTGTACGTACGGGCTACAAGTCGGATTCTTTAATACAGCGCACCTTGAGATGATCGGTTCGAGAGACTGGCCAAGAGGATCAGCCCGTAGGTTGCTTTGCGTCCTCGGGGAGCTTCACGGAAGCTGCCTCGGGCGGGAATGCAGCTTCGGTACTTGTAGCTTGTACAACATCCTCCTTGCCCTTTTCCTCCTCGAGCTTTCTATATTTTCGAGCGCTCTTTTTGGCAGCACTTGCCCTCTTCTTGACCTTGAGCGCGCCCACAATGGCGGCTCGGCTTTTGTCGCCATTTTGCATGTCATCCAGGCGCGCCGCGAGGAGCTGCCTGGCTATCTTCCGATTCGACTCACGAGAGCGAGTCTCTTGGCACTTGACGACGATGCCTGTTGGGATGTGCTTTAGCTGGACGGCGGAGTTTGTTTTGTTCTAAGCAGAGGCGACGATCAAAGGGCGGAACAGAATCAGCATAATGTGGCCGGGGAGATAACATGTTTCCAGAGGTAAGCAAGTAGCCAATGAATAGGGTCAAAGGCTAGGCGGAGAGCATACAATCTTTTGGCCGCCCGGACCGCTGCCCTTGAGGAAGGCCTCCTCGATCTCGCTCTCCGAAGGCGGCTTCGGTCTGGGGGGCATCTGTTTGATGTGCAGACATGACGTTGTGGCGATGGGCCGGGCTTGTTGTTGCTGTTGCTGTATGCGATGGGGGAGCCTGTCGGCCCGCATGCAGTGTCGTTGGCCGAGCGCTGCCCCCGCCGCCGCGTTGGTTCGTGAGAGTAGGAAGGCGGCCTCCGCGCCCCGGCGGAGGAGGGCCGTCGTCAGTGCGGCTGCCTGTGTCATGACGCACAAACGGCGCATTCCATGGCGGGAGGGGGAAAAGTTCAAAATGCTAATGTCGGCGTAATGTTGACGTCGGGGCAGTTTGAATAGCGAGAGATAAATGGTCAATATAAAACTCAAAAAAGGTAGCCTTTGACTATTCCCGGAAACGACCTTGGAGTTCCGGAGCTGCCGTGAACAGGGGGAGCGGCGGCTCCACCAAAGCCCGAGACTGAGCAACCAATAGAAGGTAGCGGCATGGAATCCTCCACGCGGCGACATCCCCCCTGTTCAGCTTTCTCTTTAATTAGTTGAACAGGCAGTCGTAATCTCGCGATTTCACAGGCAACTTTTAGCATTGGAACTGACGACCCCCTATTTTCCCCATACAACAAACCTCTTCTCTGACAAT
The DNA here is from genome assembly GCA_031306065.1 of Pseudopyricularia cyperi. Classification (NCBI taxonomy): domain Eukaryota; kingdom Fungi; phylum Ascomycota; class Sordariomycetes; order Magnaporthales; family Pyriculariaceae; genus Pseudopyricularia; species Pseudopyricularia cyperi. The sequence continues at coordinate 12,078 of JASAOQ010004734.1, read as the reverse complement.
ATCGACAAAACCTTCGTTGTGATTGGGGGTTGGGCAACAGCTTTGTCGTAGTCAACATAAGAACCTCTTTCAGCCCAACCGATGGTTATCGTCACTTGTGTCTCCCCGCCGTTCCATCAATAGAGTCCTCCCAACGCTAGGACCGACGCGCTCTACAGAACAGATTAGACGTGCCCGCTAGACTATCACGACCAGCGACGACAACCACACCACCACACCCACATACGCCAAAATGGAACTCATTGATCGGTTCGCCAAGTGGGCGCAGCTCAAGGCCTACCAGATTGAAGTTACCTTTTCCGTCTACATGTTCACGCCGACAGAGCGGTTCATCTTCTGTACGTACCAGCAGCATTTCTCATTCCTCGGCCGGCCGTGCTGCTACCCACGAAAGAAAAAAAAAGAGACAAACCCACATTAACAAATCTTCCAACTCCTCCCCATACAGGGTCCATAGTCTTCCTCGTCAACGCCCTCACACTCATCGCCACGATCCTCTACATGCCGCAGCACATCGTCTTCATCTTCAACCGCGCCTGGTTCTATATCAACGGCGACAGCGTCGACGTCATTGGGCTGGCCAAGGACGTGGCGCGGACCTTGACGGCCAACGCCTCAGCGCTCGCCATCACATCCGAGGCTGCGGCGGGCATCACGAGCGCCGCAACGGATGCGGCAGCCAGCGTCGTGAGGGAACTGTAACCATGGGCCTGGAGCTCAGGGAGGCGGTGTGAGGGGTTGTATACCCAGGTTGAACTTTTCGCCCGGGTTTCCTGCGGTCATTCTTGACTGAGTAGCCCTTTTTTTCCTAATTGGGAGGGTTTTGTGACATTGCTAGTTCATGCTATTTTGGACTTGTGTTTCGTTTGCTTGCAGTTTTTGCTGCATGGGCGTTTCGGCGATTGGAAAGACAGAGGGCCAGGTGCAATTGGAAATATAGATCCGGATAGACGGCGCGGTAAAACTGCACAGAGGGTCCATCCTACTATACTAATCGATTAATGCCACCCATAAAACCAACGCAGCCTTGGATGAAGGCAGTTCAGTGTACTACGCTCGCGCGGCTACACCCCAGCAATGTTGAGTATTCGAAGTGACGAGTCCTCGCAGGCGATGGCGAGCTCGGCGTTGCCGTCTTCTTGCGAGGCAACAGGCCTCCAGGCAAGCTGGAGCACAGGCTTCGGGCAGCATAGGCTACAGATATTGTCAGCTGGATGTCTACTCTCCATGCAAAACAGCATAGTCAATATATCGGAAGCATGACTTACTGTGGCTCGAGTGTCTTCTCTGACTGCACCGACCAGTCCAAAAAATCCATCACATATATGATAATCACGCCACCTTCTGTGCCAACCGCCAGCACGGCATTGGCCTCGGAGCCCTTGACACGCCGCTGCAAAAAGTCGACAGCGGTGACGGGGGTTTTGTGTGGAAGCGTTGCAACCATGCTAAAGGCAGGCTTGTCGCCGCCGACCCGAGCCCACAGCTTCACGTTCTTGTCACGCCCGGCCGTGGCAAACACCCTCTGGCCCCGATCGGCATCTAGGGGAGCCCACGCGGCGTCGAGTATCATCCTCGAGTGTCCCTTGAGGTCCGCCTGGAGCAGGCTGTAGCTCGGCCCCTCGCCGGCGGCGCCGCCGTCGGCCGCCCTCTCGAAGACGGCCCACTGCCTGTCCCTGCCGACGCTCAGCAGGTACCTGTCGTCCGCGGAGAAGCGCAGGCGCGTGGCCGTGAGCGAGTGCGCCGTCAGCGGCGGCCTGATCTCGGTCCAGCTGGGCCCCGTGCGGAACAGCCTGACGACGGCGTGATTGACCGAGCTGGCCTTGCAGGCGCTGGCGATGACGCCGCCGTCGTGGCTGGCTGCCAGGCAGGATAGCTCGTAGCCGTGGCCGTAGAGCTTCTCGATCTCGGGCCACAGCGTGTGGCGCGAGAGGCTGTCCTCGTACGGCGGACGGTCAAAGTCCAGCGCCGAGGCGCGGTAGACGATCGAGGCGTCGTTGGCGTCGTCGGCCGGCTTCCCACCGGACATGGCCGCCTCGGCCTCTGCGGCTTCCGCCTCGGCCTCGGCCTGTTCGGCCGTCTGGTCGTCCACGGCATCGACGGCCTTGTTGGACAGGCCCAGGACAGGGATGTTGGCGGCGTCCGGCAGGACCTGGGCATCGTGGCCGCCCGGGCCCGGGCCGATGACGTCCCTGCCGCAGAGGCGTTCGAGCATCCGAGCCACCGTCTTGGGGGCGCTGAAGACGCGCATCAGCTTCTCGTCCGCACCCGACACGAACTGCGCCGAGCCGATCGCGTCTATGCAGTTGAGGTCGTAGCCGTGGATCTGGGGGCGGGCCATCTCGTGCCACGTCGGGCGGTGGCGGCCGGCGGAGACGTCCCGATGCGTCCTCCACTCGGCGTGCAACCGCGTGGTCTGGTCCGACGACGTCGACAGGAGGTAGCTGCCGTCCCGTGACCAGGAGATGCCGGTCACGGCCCTCGTGTGGCCCGACACGGCCAGGCCCTGGTTCCACACTCCTCCGGCACCGTCGTCGGCAAAGTCCCAGCGACGCCAGCTGCCCGTCCGACCCAAGCAGACGACCGTGCTGGCTTCGGGCGACCAGAGGCCCGTCCAGAAGCCGCCTATGCTCCCCGTCGCCGTCGTGGCGCCCTTCTCTTTGCTCAGCTCGCCCAGCCTGGCGCTCGTGATCCAGATGCCCGAGTCAGTGTCGGCCTCCCAGATGGCGAGGGAGTTGTCGGCCGACGTGGAGAGGAGCTGCAGACTCCTGTTGGGGCTGCGGCCCCACTTGGCGCTGTATATCCAGTCGTCGTGGCCGAGGAGGAGGGCCTCGAACGAGACCGAGTAGTCATGCCCGCCGGCGACTAGCCTGTGAGCCTTGTTCGACGGGGACTTGCCGGGGAGAAAGGCGGTGCCGCCGTTCTCCGGTGGCGCCACGGCCATGGCGGGGGGTTCTTTACCCCTGCGGATCCTCCACAGGCGGATGTACTTGTCCTGGCTGGCGGATGCGAGGAGCAGATCCCATGACCCGGGAGAGTCCGCGTCCTCCCACGCAAAGTCAAGAGATCTTATCCAGCCCTCGTGACCGGCGAGCGTGGCGGCAAGCTGGAAATCGGCGGCGGGGGCATCGTCTCCGGCCACCGAGCCGGAGAAGATCTGCACCGTGTTTCTTGTTCCGGCAGAGGCCAGGACATATGCGTTCGCCTCTTGGCTCACGCAGCTGAGGGACAGCGCCAGGGGGAAGTACTTGGGCGCCGTCGCGATGGTCTGCAGCAGGCTGAGCTCGCCGTCGGGCCCGGAGCAGCGCCATATCCTGACGGTGGCGTCGGCTCCGCCCGAAGCCAGGATCGTTGTGGTGCTGGTCGGCCTTGTGCTGCACTGACCCCCAGCACCGGCGAGTACCGCTATGCAGTGGACCGGCGCAGTGTGCGCCTGGACCGTCTGCCTGATCGTTGCGCTGCCGTCCGGCTTGAGCTGCCACAGAATCAAGCACTGGTCATCGGAGCCGCTGACAAGGTACGAGGACGAGGCTGCTTCCCCGGAGTCCTCGCGCGACGGTGACGGCAGGAACTTTACAGCCTTGACGGCGCCCTTGTGGCCGCTCAAGAGCCTGGTGACTCCTCTTGGCCTGTCGTCCTGAGGAGGGGTCGTGAATACATCATCAGCGTTGCGCTACGTAAGATGGGCTGACGGGGGGGATCTTTGGCCAAAGCTTAGTCCATGCTTTTTTTTTCCTTCTTGCTTACCCTGGGCCTCCAGAGCGCTATGTTGACATCGGCGCCATAGGCAACGGTGCCATCACGACCCCAGTCGGCGACGGCGCTGTGCCTGTTTGCGCCGGCTGCGAGGTAGACTGTCTCGGCATTTGCAAATCCAGGCGAGGTCATGGTTACAGATTATCATAACCGGATGTCGACATGCACGCATGCCCGGGGTGTTTTCTTTTCTCTTTTTTAATTCCTGTTCGATGTAGAGTATCTCTCCGTCCCATCCTTTCTCTGCTGCTCGTGTCATCGAAGCAGCGCATCCACAGTGTGCGCACCAACGCCGTCGATAAAATTTGGAATCGGAACCCCGCACTAGACCTACAGTATGCGCACTGTATTGTGACGACGTTTTCCATGTCTTGGCCGTCTCCAGGCTAGTTTCCAGTGGTCTGGTAGCAGTTCTAGCACCTTTCTAGCAGCGATTTCACTGCAAGTTTCAGGTACCGTTGGCACGGTCCAGTGAGTGTCTAACACTGGAACTGACGTGGCCAGAACCCTAAAGCTCAATTCTTCAACACGATCCGTCTCAGTCGTCTGTCTCCCCACGCCACTTCCCCCGCTTTCTACTACATCAAGTTCAGCCGCCACCATCATCATCAACACCGCAACCACAATGGCCAAAGTTGAGACAGTTGCGGCGCCGCCCGCAGGTCTTGGTAGCGAGCAGGATGTTACCACTCAACAAGACCCAGCTCCATGTCTAGACATCGTCGTCGAGTTCTCGTAGGTCTCGCCCAGCTGTCATCTTTTTTCCCCTTCGTCACATATCATAATCGTGTTCTCGTGTTGCGCCACAACCGGTGATGATGCTTATTGCTAATTTCCCCCATTTCATCACAACTGCAAAAAAAGGGGCGGCCTGGAAATGCTCTTCGCCGACAGGCGTCGCCTTCAGCTCTCGGTGCCTAGGACGTCCGACGACAGGGGCAGTCCAATGACCATAGCCTCGCTGATCGACCACCTCTGCGAGCACGAGATGAAGGACGGCCGCAAGGATCTGTTCGTCCTGGACGGTCACCTGTAAGCCAAGCCATCATTCACCTTTTGGGCGTCCTCACCATCGTCCCTGGCCCGCCTTGCGCTCCGGAACAGGTCCCCGGCAAAGAGCCCCAGTGCCGTTCTTTGTTATTTACTCTGCTTTGCTGACGCTGACTGGCTGGATGGGGTCGTGGCAGTCGTCCGGGTATCCTGGTTTTAATCAACGATGCAGACTGGGAGTTGGAGGGAGAGGAGGCCTACGAGGTGCAGAGTGGCGACAACGTTCTCTTTGTCTCAACGTTGCATGGAGGCTAGCCGCAAGCCTCCTCTCATGCCTTTTCTGCGTTGTCCCTGTCCGGTTGGGCCCCAACTCACACCCCCTCTGTGATCTCCACTGGACCAACGCCTTGTGCAGACGACATGTCCTTTTTTGTCTTGATGGGAACTAGTAGAGGTGGTTGGCTAGCCGCTTTTTGGGTTGAGTCCTGCCATTTCTAGTTGCCTCGCATGTTTGTGGGATGCTGGCCCCCGTCCCGGAACCTTGGGGATGTCATACTTGGCGGCAGAGCACCATCTCTACGGTGACGAACCGTGGCAAGGCAGGCGAGGTATGGTCTCTCTTACACACTACACCCCCTTTCCTGCTAGATGAGGGCCTCGTTCGTTTCCCGCAGCAACAAGCCGGGTTGTCGCGGAAAGGTGGCAGGAGAAAGGGGGGCGTGGACTCTGGAGAGATGGGCTCACAGAGCTGGCAAGCCTTGGCCAAGATCCTGCACCATGGGCCCTCGTCGTCGTCCAGGCTCCAGCCACTTTGCCAGCAAATCAAGATTATCACTTTTATGCGTCAGCGAAACAGCAAACGCAGACAAGGCCTGCCTGCCTGCCTGCCTGCCTGGCTTTGGCTGGGCAGTGGCTTGAGACACGATCCCGTTCTCCGCGGGTGGGTTCAAAGGGGAAGAGACAGGGCATCCACGACACGAGGGCCGCATATCTTTTGTCCTATCATGGAAGTTGGTGGCGCTTTTGTTTTCCTGGGCTTCATCTCGAGACCCCCCATGGCCCGTTCGGGGCCTTGGTCTGCCTAGCTTGCCTTGGTAGGTACCCAGGTACGAAGTATGTATTCGGACCTCCAAGGAAGAAAGAGAAGGAGGGGCGGGCGACGCACGCACGCACGATAATATGGCTCTTTTTTCCAGGACACTGCAAAGAAGAAAAAGGGGCGCCCGCCTGTCAAGGGTGCGTTGCCGGGCACTCCCTAGCCAGTGGCTTGAGGATTTTTTGCTGTCAACCCGGAGACGGGGAGAGTTATTGGCCAACACGTCCCAATGATATTCGCCGCTAGTGACGGCTGCTCTTATGTCCCGAAACTGTGAATTTCAACAGGTTTCCTTGTGCATCTACGTTCGTACGGTACTGTAAGGTAATGTAGTTATCCTCTTTATGCCAAGGGCCGGGCCAGATCGAGGGGGGTGCAGTCGGATCAGCATTGGTTAGGTAAGCTTTTGTGGTATGTAGTACAGCAGGCTGGTATGAACTATCGGGTTTGAACTATCCGATTTGGATATTGCATATGCCGCCTATAATCAGTCAGTACTGACCAACAATATATGGAGGTGAGGTAAGGTACCTCTCACTTACCCAGCAGGCAATAAACACCACCATCCCGCAGCCTGACCGCCGATGTGTCTGCTTCGCTGCCAAGTCCACCACCGCATGCATCTCTGTACAGAGATTCCTGCGCAGATGGCGGCGGTGAAGACGTAGATGCAACCACTCCAATCCTTTTCTTGACATCTTTCAAGAGGCAAATAAACCCTCAAATGCAACCACTCAACAAAAAAAAAACACCTCAGAATCTTTGACCGTAACAAAAGGAAGTGCGCGATATTAACCATTTGATAGCGGGGCGCGGCCTCGGGCAACAAACACTCCGGGGACGGCGGGATTCTGAAAAGATCGATCTTTTTTTATTTCTTTTCATTTATCATCTCAAGTGTATTCCCCCTCCATTGATCCACTACACTCATATTGCTGCAGTTCTTCATGCCGGGTTTTGAGGGGGCCAGTAATACAACATCGATCTCTACCAAGCTTTCCTTATTTGACCAGCCCTCTGCTCGGCTAACAAAGGCCGCCGTCGCGAACATATGCGACGATTGGACGCCACATACTCGACGTCACCGACTTTCACCCCCGATATATTTCCAGTATAATAGAATAAAAGGACGGGCGAGCGGGGGAAAGGAAGGGAAGGCCGGAATGTTTGCAACGACGAGGCCCAAGTCGGCACACACACACACACACTCTCTCTCTCTCTCTCTCTCACATACACACGCACGCACACGCACACACCCCTCATCATCCCCCATGGGCTGCTTTCGGCTGCTATCTTTTGCCTCACCGCACATGCACGCCCCATTATTTCCCCCATCCCTGGCCTCGGCTTCCTACAACGACGAGGCGGCAAGGGCGACGACAAGTCATTGTTTGTCTACTGAGGTTTCTTCCCATGCAACTCTGGGAATATCTCGCTCCGCATATATACACCTTGCTTGAATATCGTGCGTGTGTGTGTGTGTGTGTGTGAGACAAATAATGACGACCACATGTACAAGGTTTTTTTTTATTCTGTCGTACTGTTTGGGTTTTTCTATAGCCTTTTTTTTTGTTTCCCTTTCCATTTCTTCCTTCCCATGCCCCCCTTCGATTTCCAAACACACACCCCCCCTTCTTTGAGACTTATCAACCTCGTGGTCGAGAATGCCCAACGATCCCGCCTGTAGAAAGTACCAGTAAGAAACATAGAGACCCAAGAACAAAAAATAGAGGCTGGACAGGCCAAAGAAATCCTAGGCGTCCAAATGTTCCCATACCCGACATCTAATCCTCTCCATCAGTCCATTTCCCTCGTCCGAACCCTCAACTCATGCCTCCCGTCCCAAAACACCACTTTGTGAGGCCAGCCTTTCGGTACAGTGATAAGAACGAATGCAAACAAAACGCATCATCTCAACAGAACCAATGGTGTTCAAACAAAGTCCCACATGAATAGGCAAAAAATAGAACATGCGGT
>JASAOQ010004728.1:0-25607 GCA_031306065.1 Pseudopyricularia cyperi | reverse complement strand
GTTAAAATGTCCGGTGCATGGCGCTTGTAAAACGGAGCTGAGAAGAAGAACGAAAATCTTTTCACCCCCGTCACGTGTATACACCTATCATGGTAAAACGGTAAAATCTCCGAAAGCATAATAAAAACGGTGCCCAATGTAACACTGACATGGCGATATTCGATAGACAGCTAGAAAAACACATAGTAACGTTTGTTAACATACTATGGTAGCTTTTTTTTTTTTTGGCGCTTAATCATTCAGCTACCATGGTCGCTGCGCTAACCAACCCCAGCGTGGGATTTTTGCCACTCGAACTTTTACTTGAACCCCAGAGGTACCTACGAAAAAGCTCTGTCATTCTCCAATGCACGCGTTCACTGTGTCTCCACTGGGCCTGGGTAGCATTGGATAGGGGCCTGGTTTATTACCGCGATCAGAGCATTGGGGAGAATCTTTTCATGTGGAATAAGCTTTTCTCGGGAAAGAAATTTTCCTCATGGAACTTTCTTTCCTCACGGATGCCACTTTTTTTGCCGAAGAAACTTTCCTTTGGAAGTTATTGTTGAGGGCGGCACCGTATCGGAAGGGAGTGTTCAATTTGATTTTATCAGGCCGACTGGGCATTTCCGCAATTTGGAGCTTAACCCCCCGTTGCATTAAACCATCAGGTGTAACGGGAGGAAATATTTTTGCTATATAACGGTTTTATTCTCGCTTGCAGCCACACTTGTAATCAATGCACTCGTCCCCCCTTCATGTACGATATGCGACATCGTGATAAATCAATCTTTCAGAAATTTCCGGCGGCAAAACGGCCTTGTTGAGCTAGCTACTAGCATTACGGAAACGATGTCAAGCACGCGCCTTTCGATATGGCAATACACCAAACTTACGCTCGCACAAATCTGGCTTGACATGTCGCTGACAGCCCGGCTATTCACAATTTTTGTAACCATTATTACAACAACTTTTATATTTGAACGCTTTCTACGGTCCAAATCAATTGCTAGTCGCCTTTGTATACCAGTATTGAAGGATAGTAAAACAAATCTTATCGAGAAGCTGAATTTAGCGGTGGTAAAGGTGAGATACAATTTTTTGCAAGGCTGGCGAAACTAAGGAGATCTAACAACCAACTGCGCAACATTTCAGCACACAGACAGCCCCTTCGTGATAGAAGTATATCGGACAGAATATGTTGTGTTTCCCTCGCGCTTCTTCAACGAGATTAAGCGTCTTGCGGATACACAAGCATCGGCACTAGAATTTTATCGCGGTGAATATTGGGGCAAATGGTCTGGCTTTCCTCAGCATTCTGTGGAGTTTCTCAAGTAAGAATAAGGATTACCACAAACCATCACTCTGAATTGCTTATTCTAACCGTGGGATGCATATCAATCGTCCAGAACCATTAGCACCGACCTCACACGGTCGATTCCATCGCTCGTCCGATGGCGCCAGAAGGATTGCACAGCAGCATGCGATGCGGTCATCGGCCGCCCGGACTCATGGAAAGAGATTAATCTCTTCTACAGCCTGCAGACCATCGTCGTGTCAACAAATTCCAGCGCTTTTGTCGGTCGGCAGTTGGGCAACAGCAAATCATGGATCGACCTTATCGCGTCTTTATCTTCGGTCGTCGCCATCCCGACAATTATTTTAGCTTACACACCAGTTATTTTCCGACCATTCCTGGTGCCCCTGGTTTTTATACCTTCTAATTATACCTGGTGGCGCATTCAGCGGTTACTCAAGCCCATACTCGAGGCTGATATCGTTCAACTCGATGGTGGAGGACGTCACCCAACAACGCAAGAGAAGGTGTCTTTAACTGCCTGGTTAGTTAATCGGTATCGCGCGTCCAAGGATCCCGCTGTTGCCGCTATCGCCAGGAGTAAGCGAAAACTACTTGATCAACTGGTTGTGGACTACGCCAACGTTTCGTTTGAATCTACGCCGTCGTCGGCGGGAACTCTGTTTTTTATCGTTGGTGAGCTGGCCGCCGATCCGGCCTTGGCTGATGAGCTGCGGGCAGAGATCAATGCAGTCGCTCCAAATGGGCAGCTACCTGCAACACATCTTCATGAGCTGAGAAAGATGGATAGCTGTATGCGTGAATCGACGAGGATTCATCCACTAAGTGAATGTAAGTTCTATCTCCAACGTCAAAATTTTGATCTTTTGGCTAACCGCGCCCAGTAACACTGATGCGAAAGCTTACTGAACCATTAAAGCTTTCCGCCGGCCCGCTCCTCCCCAAAGGTACCAACATTTGCGTCGACGCACGGCACATCAACCTTAACGAGAATATTTGGCCAGATGCCCACAAATTTGACGGCCTACGGCATTACCGCGCTCGCCAGAGTGCGGGGAATGAGCAAAAGGTAATCTACCATTTCCCTCTTTGCCCAAAATCCTCGCTAACTGTTTTTACCCTTACTTCCCCTGCTGCAGTTTAGATTTTCTAACCTTGGTGAGGACACTCCCGGCTGGGGCGACGGCCTGCAAGCTTGTCCTGGTCGGCTTTTTGCCGACAATACCATCAAGATTATCCTGACCCATCTGCTGCTCAATTACGAATTCAAGCTAAAACCAGAGGATGTTACGAACAAAAGGGTTTATATCCTCGATGGGTCTATGTTTCCAATTACCAAGGCCCGGATTCTGATTCGATCAAGACTCAAAAGTGCCTGATATCGAGAAGGTTTAATCTCGAATTAGAATTCGCTTTTTTGAGGCTAAAACCAAGTAGCTGGGAGGGGGGGGTGGCGGTCGCGATAATCTAATTAATCGCACGTTTCACCAGGGTCGCTACCAAATTTGTTAGTAGACTCGTTCATTCAGATTCGAGTCCGGAGTATTACAATATCGAGGTTTTTTGAAGCGATTTTACCGGTATTATGATGTTGCCAGAGTCTCCCGCATTGCATGCCACCCTCCAGTACACCGACTACAAGCACAGATGGGAGTCTCGCCGCCATCTTGACCGTGGAGGCCGGCAGCCACTAGAGCCCCTCCGGAGCTTCTGTAGTTGCTGTAATCTCCCGCATCCGAGTGCTTCGCGGCATTTTCGGTTTTTTTGGTGGATCGCTATGATTACCCCATAAGTCGCCCGTTGGATGTGGCCCGGCCTGCAGCGTTGGCGGAGGCAGAACACGTATTTGTCCGTGATGAGATTGCGTCACTCTTGTGTCCCATCAATTTAACATTGCAGACGTTTATATCCTGCTAACCAGCCCCAAAAATCACTTTTACAGGATTCATCCTTGGGACACCCACGTCTTCCAACGCCCTTTTTCATCGACTTTCAGCCAAGTACAGACTGCTTTAAGCCGCAAAAAAGCTCTACGGCCTTTGTTCAGCATTTCGACATGGTCGGGAAAGCTTTTGTATTCGCCCGACAAACTCTTTTCCAGGTTATCTTAAGATACTTCGAGGTGCCTCTTAAAACAATCGAGGTTGAAAAACACAATTCCATTGCAACAAGCGTGCTGGTTGAAAAAAGCCTATAAGAAAATTTTGCCTAGGACAGTCCTTCCTACGAGTTACTATTTTCGGTTCGCCACTAATATTGGCAACCCGGGTAGTGCTTCGGATGTCTCATGCGCTTTGCGATAGCTTGAGCTTCGACTGTATTCTGCGTTCTGTTCGCACTCTGTACCATGGACACGAACCCATCACTGCCGCTAGATTTTCCGAATATATACAATATATTGAAAACACGTAAAAACGGTTACACTTTCTGGCGATTGCTGCTTTGAGGCTTTTCCATAACGGTCATAAGAGTACTTTGTCAATCATTTAAAGGGTGGTTAACTACAATCTCGTAGCATGCTGATGCTGGATAGGGACATTGAGAACCCTTTCACAGCGACTTTCGGCGGTACTACAACTGCAATAATATTCACAGTCGCACGCGCTTTGGTATCAGCGGATTATACCGGCTTATTGGATCTCGTCTTTGGTCGAATAGTATCTTGGCGCAGAGCTTGCCAATAATTTGTCCAAACACATATGAATTGTGCACCAAAATTGTTCCCATGCGATTGCGTTTGCCTGATTTCGATCAAAATCACCCAGGCCTCCAGCATAGCTCGGGCAGGGTTATGTCGTATCGACGTACCTTTTGGGTTGATAGCTCTATCGGCCGGCATTTCGATATAAGTATTCGGAAGCTGATTAGTAGTACTATGGTACTATGCGCTATCCGTTTGGAGCAAAGGCCCTGCCGGTCACTCAGACAATCGACATACGCAGTCCAACTGTGGTCAGATGGCGACAGCTTGCCGGAAACCGAGATCCCGGGCAACTAGTTACAGGACTCAGACTTCCCCGCAGATTCGGGGGTATTCTTTGTAAAGACTTGGGTGCCTGCTCAGTGTGGCCTGTTTTTTGGTCTAAGCCTCCTAAACTGCCGGCGTATGACCTCTAACCTCGTTGCCACAGTATTTTACGTTATATACTGTAGCTTCAGAGGTATTCGATTACGATTGCCTTAAGCAGCTGTATTCGGCCAACGGTTATAGTTAGATAGGCTAAAGATGTAAATTTTCTAGGGGGACGAGCTTGGTCGGTTTCATAGTCGTGTGTTAAGTCGGGAACCCCTCCCCCCCAGTGGATCGGACCTAGCCACTTTGACTAACAACCTGGCATATAACAGGTACTCAAAATGACAGCTGTCGGGGCGCCATCTTCTAAATATATTGTCCGCACTAACTTTCCGTTGAAATAAAAGGAGACCTTTCCGTTAGGAAAAGCGCTTAGTTTTGGTCATTCTTCCAATTCCTATGTCTATTTATCATAGACAACTCTGTTGCTGTTTGAATTCCTTAACAAGCTCTTCCGATGCCGACCATAGCTGCTGACCTGCCACATGATTGTATGTAACTGGGTGACCCCTGATCACTTGATGGGTCCTATTAATAAATTGTCCTTTGAAATACATTCCTTGTTCCCGAACTTCATTAGCCACTGCGGCAAAAAGCACTGCCTTGGGACCTTCAATCTCACTACAGCTGGTAATGTAGGAGATGGGTAAGAGATACCAGGGTAAGACACGCTTGGTGCCTGGCGTCCATACCGCCCCGGGACAAACAGATATAACCATTATGGGAATACCCTCTCGGTCATAGCGAACTTGCAGTTCCGCAGTCAGCAGGTTCATGGCCATCTTGGATACGCTGTATCGCTTCATGGCAGCGATGAAGCCGTCGGCATGGCCAGCAGGAAACCGAATGTCCCCGTCATGAGGGTTGGAAAAATCCGGGCGCCACTCATCAGAGTGAGTTAGAGATGGGCCGTTGGAGCTCACCTATGTTCAAATCAACAACGCATGTCAGCTGTGCTCTTGCTTAAATATCTATCAAGTACCAACATTATGGCTTCCCTTTGCACAGATCGGCGTGAATCGTGGTCAGTAAGTAAAATAACATACGTTAATGATACGAACATCAGAGTCTTTCTCCGCAGCAGCGGCTCTGAGCATTGGCTGAAGTTCTTGGGTCATGGCGAAAACAGCCAAGTAACTGTACATGTGGAGTCAGCGGGAAAATGTTTTTTCAAACAAGAAAAACGAATAAGAACCAAACTAGAGCCATATTATTGGGGGGACTCTACTTCGTCTGCATTGTGATTTGAACCCCCGAGTCCGTCAACTTGGATGGCTCGCTTCCTTCGTGAGCGGCGTTGTGAATCAGGATATCCAGCTTCGACTCAGTGGCGCGGAGCTTGTCGCAGGCATCAATGACGCTTTTCATAGAGGCCATGTCCACCTGCAGCCAGTCGACCTGCGCATACCGCAAATTGGGGTTCTCTCGATACATCCTCTCGACGGCCGCGTCCGCTCTCGAGGACGACCGGGCCCCGAAATAAACCTTAGCGCCTGCCTTGGCGAGGAAAACCACGGTGTGGTAGCCGATACCCGCGCTGCAATGTTTAAAATAAGCGAAGGCTCTGAGTCCATGTACCCATGCCGGATTATTCTCTTCATTGCGCCCAGCAGCCTAAGCAAACTTACTTTCCACCTGTTACGAAGGCGATCCTGCCTTGCAAGTTCGGCATATGCTGCTTGTGATGCCATGACGCCATGTCTGTGTTCGCAAAATCAGGAGCTCAACGCTTTTTTACCAACAAAAATGTGGCACTGGGGGTATTTTACGATCATAGATCAACACAAATGATAAAAGCCCAGTCAGCCCCTTTTGTTGATAGGTCGCGTTACGCCCGGATGGTGATGCGATTCAATTGGAGCAACCAACGAAATCCAAGATACCAATGCAGTCATTCTTCGGATCTCAAGCTCGAATATCTGATATGCCTCGAATAATTTGCGCTATAGGTTCCAGGTTGCGAAATGTGCAAGACTCGGACTCGGGGTGGCCCGCTCAAATTGGGCCTGTTCGGATTCGGGGTAAATGACTTAGATTCGGCCTGTTCGGACACGCAGCTCGGAGGGTTTGAAAACTGATCGTCATAATACGGGCTATCGCTGCGGATAAGGACTTCATACCATGGTGGTAGCGGTAATAAACAGCGTGCCTACACAGTATTGAGCAGGGCTTGTGGGCGCACAGTACAAACTTACACTTTGGAGGTAGAGAGCATTTTCGCAGTTACCACCGAGGCTCAAGTCCAAGTTTGAGGGGCAAGAATACGGCAGTCTGGATCCCTCTTTTCAGGGCAGCAAGCAAATTAATAGTTATACTATTTAGAGGGGGCACACAAAGCACAGCCCCCAGGTATATTATGTAGTTGCTGACCCAGCCATAACAACGTTCCCTTTCGCATTCGCAGTGCAACCGGGTCTATCCGTAGTCAGGTCCCGTGACAATCCCGGATTCTGTGCACTATGTACTAAATCGAACTGCCAAACTCAATCCAGGCCTGCTTCGTTATTTATCGACTTGTTATAGCTAGTTTATATATAACAGGATGCGTGGAAAGTGCCCTCTGTAGACCAATTCGTGAAATGGTAAACGCTTTTAAGAAACGTAAATACGGGTATATTATGGCCGTTGCCAATACTGTACAAAATGCAGATGCCCATTTTCAGATGCCGACTGTTATTTTGTCTATTCCTCGCTTTTCAGGACCCGGTCGCAACTTATAGTATATAGCTGAAAGCATAGCCTATTATAAAGTAGGCTTTGTCGAATTTATCAAAATCTCACTCGTGGGTTCTATATTTGGCTTTTATATTGACGTATAATTGAAGTCACGCATGTGACAAGTCAATTTTCGCCCGGGGCTTTTAGGAAATTATGTGAGCGAAAAAAAAACAACCCTCTCTCCGCGTTGGGAACGCCTCGTACCCGCCCTAGGAGATACCCCCGCTCGCAATGGCGCGCACAAATAGACGGCGGAAACCCGTGACCGTGACGATTGATCCGCTGTGTAGATTCATGTAGACTGAGATAGCACGCCGTGATGGGCCCACGTGCGGCTGCGCGGAGAACCGGCCCGCACGTTATAAATCGCAGCGGTTTTTCAAGCATTGACGTTTTTCACCGATTGAAGCTCATTCAGCGCTAGGTTAATTTACGCTTCGCGATTGAGCGATTCCATGGCTGGTAGGGAAAAAAAAACACGTGTCGGAAGGCTGTACAACTAGCCATATCACCGTTGCCTCTTTACGGTGATCGGAGTCGCTCAGTTTGGCCAAGTCGTGCTCGGAGCCGAGTTTCGGAGAAGGCCAAGTGATACCTGGATCTGGGCTAAGAACCATGGGCATTGCACGGCGTGCCAATCGGGGTGGTGAGACCTGACTCGCTTGCTGGACACGGCTGTGACCGTTGGGCCGTACGGGGATTTTGGCGATTGCGGATAATTTTGGCGGGTCCATCTTGTGACCTCGAACCATCTCCAGATGGGTCCCAGCTGCGAATTTCATTGCAGCAACACAGCGACCAGGAGACTAAAATCGGCTATAGGGATGCGAATAATACATGCGTGAGATTAATCGCGTGCATGCTGTACTAGGGGTTATAGAAAGTAGATCCTCAAGCTGGGGCTGTTCACCCAGTTGATCCGACTTCCTTTTGTAGAACCAGTTTTCCTCTTGGAAGTCTGTCGAGTATTTCGCTCATTATCTCGCTATTTGGGTCAATACTAGTTTGTGGTCGTCTCTCTGCCATTGCTTCTTCCAACGCCGACACACCTGGCTTCAACACCAGACGTTGACGACTATGGCAACTTTCCGTGAGCCCGTCGCTATTATTGGCACGGGATGCAGATTCCCTGGCCGGTGCAACAACCCATCCAAGTTATGGGAGCTCCTGCGGGAGCCCAGAGACCTGTTGAAGAAGATTCCAGAGAGCAGATTCAGCACGGAAGCATTTTACCACCCTCAGAACTATCACCACGGAACATGCAATGTGCAACATTCCTACCTCTTGGAGGAGGACCTCCGCGACTTTGACGCCCAGTTCTTCGGCATCAATCCGGTCGAAGCCCACTCTATTGATCCCCAGCAGCGACTGCTTCTCGAAACCGTGTATGAGAGTCTCGAGGCTGCTGGTCTCCCCATAAAGGAGATGCAAGGCTCCGACACAGCCGTCTACGTTGGTGTCATGAGCGCCGACTTCACGGACATGATTGGACGCGACCCCGAGACATTCCCGACGTATTTCGCCACGGGAACAGCAAGAAGCATTCTAAGCAACAGGCTGTCTTATTTCTTCGACTGGAGAGGTCCGTCCATGACCATAGACACGGCATGTTCATCATCTCTCATCGGTAAGTAAATTAAAAGCCAGCCTCCTCTCGTACCCTTCCCCCTCCCCCAACCTTTTCTTTTTCTCTTCGGTGCCTTAGGGCTAACACATCGGCAGTGAGTATCCTTATCGATTGTCTTTCTCTTCCGTTCCTATAATTCTGTTCGACGCTGGCAGAGGTTGGCCGTTCTAATGCCTGACGTTTCTATATAGGCAATGCATCAGGCAGTACAGACTATCCGGACGGGAGAATCATCAATCGCGATTGTAAGTTGCTCTCTATGCCTCTACAGCAATCTTCTCCAACAACGTTTCTAAGGGAATACGGAACTGGCGCTAAAGATACGACTTGTGTTGAGTAGGTGGCCGGATCAAACCTGATTCTAGGCTCCGAGCAATACATCGCTGAGAGCAAGCTACAGATGCTTTCGCCCACTGGCCGAAGCCGCATGTGGGATGCCGATGCGGACGGCTACGCAAGAGGTGAAGGTGTTGCAGCCATTGTTCTCAAGAAGTTGAGCAAGGCCATTGCAGATGGTGATCACATCGAATGCGTTATTCGCGAGACCGGCGCCAGTCAAGACGGCAGAACACCCGGCATCACCATGCCAAGCGCTACTGCCCAAGAGGCATTGATTCGTTCAACATATAAGAAAGCCGGATTAGACATTAGCAAGCGTTCCGACCGCCCTCAGTACTTCGAAGCTCACGGCACAGGTATGCTGTCCAATATTTCCCCATCCCTACGAGCACACTCGGTGACTCCTTCCAGGTACGCCTGCTGGCGATCCCATTGAAGCGAGGGCCGTCAGCAACGCTTTCTTTGGGCCAAGCTCTCGCTTCAAACCCACAAGTCCCGACGACACATTGTTGGTCGGATCGATCAAGACTGTCGTCGGTCACACAGAAGGAACAGCAGGCTTGGCCGCCGTAATCAAAGCGTCGCTAGCACTCCAGGCCGGCGTCGTCCCCCCCAACATGCTTCTCAACAAGCTGAATCCTAAGATTGAGTCCTTTTACGGAAACCTGCAAATCCTGTCGGCAGCGCGGCAATGGCCTAAACTTGCGGAGGGCGGCGTGCGAAGAGTGAGCGTCAACAGCTTTGGCTTTGGAGGCGCCAACTGCCACGCCATTCTTGAGGCCTACGAGCCCAAGCCGACAATCTACCGGCAGCTGTATAATGAGGGGGCCAAGGAATGCTTCACACCGTTCCTCTTTTCGGCAGCCACAGAAAAAGCGCTCGCGGCTCAGCTGGAAAAGTACCAAGATTATGTCGGTAGTGGAAACGGGAGCTCGCCGGCAGACCTTCAGAGGTTATCACTGACGCTCTGCAATCGCCGATCTGCGCTCTCTTGGCGGGCAGTAGTGCCGGCCGCGAACAGCTTTGAGGACCTGATTGAAAAGCTCGATAAATGCAATGGCTTCACGAGCGAGACATCTTCCAACACACTCGGCACAAGACCTCGCGTTCTCGGCATCTTCACCGGCCAGGGTGCCCAGTGGCCGCGCATGGGAGCTGCACTAATCGAGAGGTCACCCGCCGCCGCCAAGATACTCGCGCATCTAGACGCGAGTCTCCAGTCACTCCCGATACGGGATCGTCCCACCTGGTCCCTACGCGACCATATCCTGGCAAGTGCCGGGTTGTCCTCGGTCGGAATGGCCTCTATATCACAGCCTGTCTGCACAGCTGTGCAGATCATGCTCGTCGATATGCTCAAGGCAGCCGGTATCGTGTTCTCAGGTGTGGTGGGCCATTCCTCGGGTGAGATGAGTGCAGCGTACGCAGCGGGCTATCTCTCCTCCGAAGATGCCATTCGCGCAGCATACTACCGCGGCTTCCACATGAAATCACTCACCCAGAAAGGAGCAATGCTTGCGGTCGGGACCTCGTACGATGATGCCAAAGAGCTCTGTGATCTTCCAGCCTTCGAGGGACGCGTCTGCGTAGCAGCGAGTAATTCCCCTTCCAGCGTGACCTTGTCTGGCGACGCTGATGCCATCGACGAGGTCAAGGCGCTGATGGACGAGGAGAAAAAGTTCAATCGCCTCCTCAAAGTCGACCGGGCCTATCATTCGCATCACATGAAAGCCTGCGCGGCAGCTTACACGGCGTCTCTGCAGCAATGTGGCGTCCGACCGCGCGCGCGGTCCGCTGCCTCCAGCGGTTGCCGATGGGTGTCTAGTGTCTTTACTCGCGATGTAGAGGAAATGGTCGCAGAGGGTGGCCTTCAAGCCAAATATTGGGCTAGCAACCTGACAATGCCGGTCATGTTTACCGAGGCGTTACAGAGGCTTCTCGGTGACTCCCAGGACGGAGAAACATACGACCTGGCCATTGAGGTTGGACCGCATCCAGCGCTCAAGGGACCCGCAGTACAAACTGTGTCCGATTACCTCGGCGGACGGTCCATCCCGTACACAGGCGTACTGTCCCGCGGCGAAGACGACGTAGAGTCGTTCTCAACAGCACTGGGATACATATGGCGTACACTGGGAGAAGGTGCGGTAAACTTCTCTGACTATAGCCGGTTCATGAATGAGGAACAAGGAGAACCGACGACCACACCCCTGAAAGGTCTGCCGACTTACCCATGGGATTATAATCGGAAGTTCTGGCACGAGTCGCGTCTCTCCCGTGCATTCAGATTCAACAAGGACCCGGTCAACGAGCTCCTTGGGCGTCAGATACTTGACGGCGCTCCGGATCAGTTGCGCTGGCGCAACGTCCTCAAGCGCAACGAGATTGACTGGCTTGATGGCCACCAGGTTCAGCATCAAACCGTCTTCCCATTTATGGGATACGTGTCTGCCTGTGTGGAAGCTGTCATGAAGATCCATGGTGATGCTAATGTTCAATCTATCGAGCTCCTGGATTTTGTGGTCGGTCAGGCTGTCGCATTCAATGATGATGACTCCGGAATCGAGACTTTGGTTGTTCTGGACAGCATCAAGGAATCAGAAGCAAAAGGCACCAAAACGGTGTCAGCCCATTTTGGGTTTCATTCGTCATCTAACAGCGAGACTGTGGACATGACAACTCACGCTGGCTGCGATGTCCTTGTTACGTATGGTGACAGCGCCAGGGATCTTCTGCCGCCCAAGGTCCAGGCTGATGACGAGTACTTCATGCTGGATGTCGAGTCGGATCGGTTCTATAACGTGCTCGACGACATCGGGCTTGGGTATACTGGGCCCTTCCGAGCGCTCTCCGGGCTGCAGCGAAAGTTGGGCAAGGCTACAGGCCGCATCAAGAATCCAGCAAGCAGCAAGCTTTGGCGAAAGCCTCTTCTCGTCCACCCAGCTATGTTGGATGCGGGCATCCAGTCCATCATGCTGGCCTACTGCTATCCGGGAGACACCATGATGCGCTCGATATATCTCCCAACCGGTATCCGGCGGCTCGTCATCAACCCAGAGCACTGCCGAGCCTTTGCGGGTGAGGAGACAGACGTGCCATTCGACTCCTCGGCGGCGGTGGACGATCCCGAAGGTCTGTCCGGAGATGTGAGCATATACTCACCGGAGGGGTTCGACTGCAAGGCAATTCAGGTTGAGGGACTCCAGACCCAGCCTCTTTTCAACCCGACCGAGGCGAACGATCTGAACATATTCACTGAGCTGGTGTGGGATATTGATCGCCCCGATGCCAGGGAAATCGTTGGCAAGGTTGACGTTCAGCAGCTCGACAGGGATCTGCTCTTTTCTCTTGAGAGGGTGGCCTACTTCTACCTACGAAATTTGGACAGGGCCATACCTCGTAGCCAGCGCACAAAGCTCGAGTGGCACTTCGGTCGCCTGTTTGCCTACGTGGACCACGTCCTCTCTCGAGTGGAGCGCGGGACGAACCGCTTCGCCAGGAAAGAGTGGCAGTGCGACACCAAGGAGATGATACTCGAAATCTTGGACAGATACCCCGACAACATTGACCTGAGGCTCATGCGAGCTGTAGGCGAAAACATTGCCGCCGTCGTCCGTGGCGAGATCACCATGCTGGAGCCGATGCTCCAGGACAACATGCTCAACGACTTCTATGTCGTCGCACATGGCATGCCACGCTATACCAAGTACCTGGCCTCGCTGGCCGGTCAAATTGGCCACAGATACCCTCACATGCACGTTCTTGAAATTGGTGCTGGCACGGGTGGTGCCACCAAGTCGTTTCTCGGAGCGCTTGGCGACAAGTTTTCGACTTATACCTTCACCGACATCTCTGGCGGCTTTTTTGAAAAGGCTAGAAATGTATTCGCAGCGCATAGTACGAGAATGAATTTCAAAGTGCTCAACATCGAAAAGGATATCGAAGAGCAGGGATTCATTGAAGGATCTTACGACGTCATCATCGCATCCTTGGTTCTCCATGCTACACGCGACCTGGGTCAGACGCTTCGCAATGTTCGCCGCCTCCTTAAGCCCGGTGGCTACTTGCTGCTCCTCGAGATCACGGAGAACGACCAGATGAGATTTGGCTTGCTCTTTGGTGGACTCGAAGGCTGGTGGCTCGGCTACGATGATGGTCGAGCCCTATCCCCTTGCATTGGCATCGAGGAGTGGGAGACGTACCTGAAGCAGACGGGTTTCTCGGGAATTGACACGGCAATGCCCCACGACGAGCTCCTCCCTGTTCCTCTGTCCGTCATCGTATCTCAGGCCGTCGATGAAAGGACTGAGCTCCTTAAACAGCCTCTACAGCGACTGGAACATCCGGCGACCCTAGTACCACAGCTGACCATCATCGGCGGCGTGGCATTGGCAAAGGACGTCCATCATCTCTTGCGCCCGTTCTGTGGCCGCATCAGCCTGATCGAGTCGCTGAGTCACATGGGTGGCAACGACCTCCCTGTGGGAGGTGCTGTGCTCTGCCTGACTGACGTTCAGGAGCCGGTCTTCAAGTCGATGGACGCAGATAAGTTTCGTGGGTTCCAGACAATTTTCAAACAGTCCAGCAGTGTCCTCTGGGTCACTCAGGGGACCCGCAACGGAGATCCATACTCCCGCATGGTCGTAGGATTTGGCCGCACAATTGTGCTCGAGATGTTGCATCTCCGCTTGCAATTCCTGGATCTGGACGATGAGGCACCGGCTGATCCATCTGCAATTGCCGAGTCTTTGTTACGCCTGCATCTGGCAGAGAACTGGAAGAATGACAGCGCGATTAGCACACCTTTACTCCACTCCGTCGAACCCGAGTTGTACCTCGATAAAGAGGGTCGGGCATTCATTCCTCGGTTCAAACTGAACAAAAAACAGAACGATCGGTACAACTCAGGTCGTCGCAAGATCATCAAGGATATCCAATTCCGACAACAGCCCGTCAAACTTGTCCCGTCCAAGTCGCGAGATTCGTCGTGGTGCCTGACAGAGGGCAACAATATGCCTGAACTGAAAGCAGCCATAGATGTTGATGTCTCGTACTCGATCACCCAGGCCGTGGAGGTGTCGAGAGGAACTTTCCTGTACCCCGTGCTGGGAGCAAGACGAGACACGAAAGAGGCCGTGCTGGCGCTTTCGCCGAACCAGGCTTCCATGATCAGAGTCCCCGAAGCTTTCATCATCCCTGCTCAGGATTCAGCGGAGTATCTTCAACTATTCTATACAGAGCTCCTTGCCCGTGCCGTCCTCAGAGATGTCTCGGCCGGAACAGTTGTCATCGTCCTGCGACCTCCCACCGGCATGCTCAGCTGCGCAGTTGATCGTATTGCCATGGACAAGGGAGCCAGAGTCCTCCATCTTACTGATAGACCTGGCTCGGATTGGGAATACCTTCATCAAAAATCCTCCAAACTGCAAGTTCAGAACTGGGTGACCTCCAAGGTCGGAACGGAAGCTCCACCCGCTGTGTTGCTGTTAGACTTCGGTGCGGATGCGTTCCTCTCCACATGCCTGCTCGAATGCTTGCCGGCAGAGGTTACGCAGGTGAAGGTCGGCGCTCAGCTCACTTCCTCCAGGTCACGTACGGCATTGGGACAGTCGGAGCAGGAAGTCAGGTCCATCCTCGCCGATATCAAGTACTCCCTGCTGCCAGCCCTGCAAACGCACAACTCGAGCAAAGTGCGCCACAACTTGAGGGTTTACACCCTTGAGCACCTGACAACAAACAATATTGGCAGCGATGCCTATGTGGTGTCTTGGCCAGCCGAGACTACGGTTCCTGTCCAGGTCCAACCTATCAATTCCAAGGTTACGTTCAGGAATGACAAGACATACTGGCTTGTTGGTCTTTCCGGCACTCTGGGTCTATCACTCTGCGAGTGGATGACTCAGCAGGGAGCTCGTTACATTGTCATCACCAGCCGGAATCCCAAGGTCGACGAGAGCTGGATGGACAAGATGAGAGGATTGGGGGTCAAAGTCAAAGTCATGGCTAACAACATCTGCGACCAAGAGTCCGTCCGATCCGTCTACAGCCACATCCGCCAAACCATGCCTCCAATCGCAGGAGTCGCCCAAGGAGCAATGGTACTTCATGATACAGCGTTTTCCGAGCTTGACTTGGAACGAGTCAATAAAGTTACGCAGCCCAAGGTAAATGGAAGTATCTACCTAGAAGAGATATTCCGTGATATCCCTCTGGAATTCTTTGTGTTCTTTTCATCCATGGCGTGCGTGACTGGAAATCCAGGCCAGTCCGCCTACGCCGCCGCGAACATGTTCATGTCGGGCTTGGTGGTTCAACGCAGGAAGAGAGGCCTTAATGCCTCCGTGGTACACATCGGCGCCATCTTCGGCAACGGCTACGTGACTAGAGAGTTGACCCTTGTGCAGCAAGAGTTTTTGCGAAAAGTCGGCAACATGTGGCTCTCGGAACAAGACTTCAGACAGCTCTTTGCCGAGGCAGTTCTTGCTGGTCAGCCTGAGAACACGGGATCTCCAGAGCTCTCCACCGGCATGATGACGATAGATAATAGCGAAGAGACGAGGAAGAACATCACTTGGTTTGATAATCCAATGTTCCAGCACTGCATCAAACAAAGCACAGAGGGCGAAGTTGGTGGACAGTCCGCGAAGGGTCGAGCCGTGCCGGTCAAGACCCAACTCCTGGAGGCTATCAATCCGGCTGAAGTCTACGAGATTATTCACGGTAAAAGAATCCCACTGTCATTTTCGCTATTCTCATTTTCTTTACTGACAAGCGTTATAGATGCATTTGCTGCCAAACTAAGGTCTAGTTTGCAGCTTGAAGACGATCGACCGGTTGTTGATCAGACAGCTGACACACTTGGCATCGACTCCCTCTTCGCAGTCGATATTCGATCATGGTTTATCAAAGAACTTCAAATTGAGATCCCGGTTCTTAAGATTCTGGGCGGAGCAACAGTGGGCGAGATCCTCGACACTGCGCAACAGTTGTTGCCCAAGGAGTTGATCCCCAGGATGGATTCCAACGACAAGAGCCCCGCGAGGAAACTGAAACCACAAAACAGCACCCCAGCCAAGGATACTCCCGCCGAAAAGCCCAGGAATGAGACAGCTAAGAAGGCTCCTGCAAAAGCGCCCGCAGCTGTTGAAAAGGCTAGTAACCGCAAGCCTGTTACCACCAAGGTGGAATCCGACACCAAGAAAGAAGAAAATGTCTCCCAGAGAGTGGAAGCCGCCACGTCTCCCTCGGTGAAGTGGGAGGTGCCTGCTCAACACGCTACAGCGGCTGGCGATTTGGATGATAAATCATTCTTTAGTGACGACGTAGTCAAAGTCAGTCCGGCTAGTCTCGACACGACGTTCACTTCTTCCAGTGCATCCGAGATCGAAGGATCAGGGGACCAATCACATAGCTCAGTGTGGTCTCTTGACACGATGAACAGCGAGGTTGCTGTCAGCAAGAAAACCCCAATCTCATTTGCCCAGTCGAGGATTTGGTTTCTGGAGAAGTTTCTGAAGGACCCTGCCTCGGCGCTCAACATCACTCTGACAATTGAACTTAACGGCTCTCTGGACGTTGATCGGTTCGGAAAAGCAGTTCGGCTTATTGGCCAGCGTCATGAGGCATTGAGAACGCGTTTCGTATCTGAGGACGGTTCTGATGTGCCCATGCAAGAAGTCCTTGTTCACTCGACGCTGAGCTTGGAGAAACAAGACATCACCAGCGACGCGGAGGCGGAGAACGTCTACTGCGAGCTACGACACCACAGATATAAGCTAGATGAGGGCGAGAACATGAGGATCATCCTCCTAAGGGAACCACGTCAATCGTTCCGCCTTCTGATCGGATACCATCACATTAACATGGATGGCGTTAGTCTTGAAGTTATACTCCGCGAACTGCAAACGGCGTATGATTCAAAAAGACTTCCGAGCTCTGGTACCATTCTCCAGTATCCAGATTTTGCCGGGCTACAGCACAGAGAACTCGAATCAGGAGCATGGCAAGACGAAATCGCGTTTTGGAGAAAGGAGTTTGATGGCCGTCCGCCCTCTGTTCTCCCACTCTTGCCTCTGGCCAAGACTCGCTCGCGCACAGCGCTCACATCATACTCAAGCCACACTGCGGGATTCAGCCTGGATCAGGCGACGATCACCCGTATCCAATCTGCTTGTGAAGCGTCAAAGGCCACTCCGTTCCAATTCCACCTCGCCACCTTCTATACTCTCTTGTCCCGAATGGTGAACGCGGAGGATATCTGTATTGGCATCAGCTCTGCAAACAGATATGATACCGCCATGATGCAGAGTGTCGGCATGTATCTGAACCTGCTGCCTGTCATCTTGAAGTCTCAGCCCACCGAGACTTTTGCCAGCACTCTCAAGCGAGTACGAAGCAAGGTGGTGACTGCATTCGCTCACTCCAAGGTGCCCTTCGACGTAATTGTGAACGAGCTTGGTGTCCCACGCGCAACTACCCACAGCCCCCTATTCCAGGTTTTGGTCAACTATCGACCGGGATCAGCAACGAGGAGAAGTTTCTGCGGCTGCCAGAGCGAGGTTAAATCATTCGAGCAAGGACAGTCTGCGTACGATCTCGCCCTGGACATCATCGAGAACCCCGGGGGAGAGTGCAAGGTTATCATGACTGGCCAGTCGACACTCTTCGAGCCACAAGATCTGGGAATGCTGAAAGACATGTACCGACGATTACTGCTTGGGTTCTCTCGCAACCAAGCGCTACGATTGATGACCCCGTCACTTTACGACCCAGAAACGGTGAAGGACGCGCTTAAACTTGGACGAGGTAGGTTGAGGACGGCCCTTACTTCCTCTCAACTCACTAACTTACATTTGAACAGGTCCCTCGTACACCTACAAGTGGCTTGAGACCGTGGTCCACCGAATTGATGAGATTGTCGAGAAAAAGCACGACAGCCTAGCCATTGTAGACGGCTCCGGAACGTCCTTGACGTATGCGCAGATGTCAAGACGAATCAACGCCATTGCTGCTTCGCTGCGTGGCATTGGACGCGGAAGCAGAGTTGGCGTCCACCTCGATCCTGGAGCGGACTGGGTCTGCTCCATCTTGGCCATTCTGCGCCTAGATGCAGTATACTTGCCTCTCGATGCTGTTTCTGGATACCCTCGACTATTTGCTATTCTTCAAGACAGCAAGCCAGACTTACTGCTGGTTGACAACTCTACCGAGAAGCACGCTGCAGCTCATTTTTCGCCCATATTGGCAGCAGATCGGATACTCAACATCGATGGTTTTTCGACTACCCCGCTTAAGACCGTGACTATCGAAGCAAAGCGAAGTTCAGTCGCCGCGCTTATGTACACCAGTGGCTCCACGGGAGTTCCGAAAGGAATAATAATGAAGCATGAGTCTTTCCGAAACAACATCGAGATTGTATCAGAAAAGCTAGGCTACAACAATTGTCACACTGTCACACTTCAGCAGAGCTCATTCAACTTCGACATGTCCCTGTTTCAGATCTTCCTGGCGCTTTCAACAGGTGGAATACTTCACGTGGTACCAAGGCACCTTCGATCTGACCCTGTGGCGATCTCGTCCATAATCTCCAACCAGGGCATCACCAACACGACAGCGACTCCTTCTGAGTTCATCAGTTGGGTCAGGTACGGGAACGTCCAAGAATTGCGCAAGTCGGCTTGGGCAGTTGCACATAGCGGCGGCGAGCCCGTGAGGGATAGTTTGAGGACTGCTTTTCTCACAGTGAACAAGCCAGGATTACGTCTTCTGGACTGTTACGGTCCGACTGAGGTTACATTTTGCAGCCATATAAGCGAAGTCAACTACCGGACGGAAGAGACAAGCCCGGACCAAGGACTTGAGGTATTGCCTAACTACTCTACCTATATTGTGGATTCCAGCATGAAGGCCGTTCCCGCCGGCATGCCTGGAGAGGTAATCATCGGAGGAGCCGGTATCGTAGCCGGGTATCTACACACTGAGCTAAATACCCGAGGTTTTGCATACGATAGCTTCGCCTCCGACGAGTTCCATAGGCAAGGTTGGACACAGCTCCATCGGACGGGCGACTTCGGGCGCATCAACAAGCTCAACGGACGCCTGTTGATTGAAGGTCGCATCGCGGATGATACGCAGGTAAAGCTCCGGGGTCTCAGGATAGACTTGAAGGAGATCGAGGCTGCCATGGTCCGCGCCGCCGTTGGAGACATTCTCGACTGTGTCGTCATCGTTGCACAGTCAGCGGACACATCAGACGAGTACTTGGTCGCATATGCCACCGTCTGCCCGGCTGTCAGCAAGGATCGTCTTGAGCACATCATGCACCAGCTTCCTCTACCTCAGTACATGAAGCCTGCCGCGCTCGTCCTTTTGGAAAAGATGCCCACCAACGTTTCAGGGAAGATTGACCGAGCAGCTTTGGGGTCGATTCCACTCCCCAAGGCGAATGAAAACAATGAAACTCAGCCCGCGGTTGGCGAGGGCCTTAACAGTACCGAATCGCGTTTGAAGCAATTGTGGGAGAGCGTTCTGCCCAAAGAAGTCTTGTCCCAGCACGGAATCACAGTCAAGTCCGATTTCTTCCACGTTGGCGGCAGTTCCATGTTGCTCATCAGCTTGCGAGCAAAGATTCAGGATAACTTCGACCAAGTAGTTTCGCTCTTCCAGCTCTTCGACGCCAGCACCCTCGGGGGCATGGCAGCTCTGATCGAGGAGCTTTCAAGCGGCAACACTGTAAAACTGGTACGAGAAGAGGCTAGCAGCATCTTTGATATAAATTGGGAAGATGAAACTGCTGTCTCGCCAGCGCCGCTAGGTGTTCCGGTCACGAAACAGCTCTTCACAAACCCGGAAATTGTTGTGCTTACCGGATCGACTGGTTTCCTCGGCCAAGCAATCCTCACGCGTCTCCTAAACGATGGTGCTGTTAAGAAGATCCACTGCCTTGCCATCCGACAGGACATCCCGTTGTTCAACTCGCCAAAGGTTGTTATCCACCGCGGAGACCTGGCATTGCCGAGATTTGGCTTGTCCGAGAAGGAACTTAGGAGCATATTCTCTGAAGCTCACGCCGTCATTCACAACGGCGCAGATGTTTCCTTTGTTAAATCTTACCACAGTCTGAAGCCCACCAACCTCGAAGCCACCAAAGAGCTCGTTCGCCTCTGTCTGCCCCATCAGATATCCTTCCACTACATCTCGACCGCCGCAGTCGTAAATCTAACCGGCGAAAAAAGCTGGGAGCAGCGATCCGTCGGCGAATTCCCGCCGCCCGCCGGAACCGACGGTTATCTAGCGACGAAATGGGCTTCGGAGCGGTATCTGGAGAAGGTCAATGACCAGTGTGGGCTCCCAATCTGGATCCACCGGCCGTCGTCTATCACCGGGCCGGGAGCACCCGCCAATGATCTCATGGCCAGCCTGCTCGAGTTTTCGCGCAGCAATGCGGCAACTCCAAACACGAACTCCTGGAGCGGATGGCTGGACTTTATCTCGGTGGAAAAGGCGGCAATGCAGATCGTCGACGAGGTGTACGAGGATTACTCGTGGCCAGGCCACGTCAAGTACCTGTACGAGTCGGGCGAGCGGGTGATCGCGCTCGAGGACATGAAGAGTGTGCTGGAGAGGGAGAATGGGGTCGCTTTCGAGGTCGTGGAGATGGAAGAATGGATCAGCAGGGCTGAGAAGAAAGGCCTTAACCCCTTGCTCGGAGAGTATCTGAAGCGTGTGGTTAATGCCCCTCTTGTATTTGCTAAACTGGTTCGGCACGAAAGCTTCTTTTAAACCTGGTTGTCTGACTTGCAACGGTTTAAAACAACCGGTAATGTTTTCCTTTTTCGCGTATTTTCAGCTTAGATAATATAACAGGACTTCCCAATGCTATTACCGGGCCGCTCCGCCCTAATTCTCTATCTGACTAGAACTCTTTCAATAAATTTCTCTAATCGTGTGTATACTCGGCTTGCCTCTTTTGTTGCTTCCAAGTTCCGGCGACGTAGTGCTCTGTTTTAACTAGTCGGTTGTTTTGCGCAAGCAATTTATATCATCCAGCTTCTCCCAGGATACCATGTCAAAGTTGGTCTTGATGGAGGATAAGTTTTTGGCTTAATTACACGTATTATATTTGGGGATTGAGTTAAGATCTCCTTTTTCTCATCGTGCCCGTATCTTCATTCGGGTGTTCGGACGCTTTTTGTCTTTTACGAATGTCTAGCGTAGGTTAACGGCATAAGTAAAAGTGAGGACGTAGCAATCCACTTTGGGCAGGGTTCTGTTGCATTGGGCACCGTTTTATTATGCTTTCGGAGATTTTACCGTTTTATGGGTGTATGCACGTGATGGGTGTGAAAAGTTTTTCGTTCTTCTTCTCAGCTCCGTTTTACTGGCGCGATGCACCAGACTTAGAACAGAGAAGAATCAGACGATTGACTTGAAACGAAATCCCTACTACCGTTTAACTAGTTGATGATTATTCCTTGCACCTAGTGCAACAGATTAAGAGTCTCAATTACTATTGAAGCCCAGAAAGCTCAACATATCAACAAAAAATGTCTTCAATCCAGAAAATTACCTTTTTGAAGACCTACAGCGACTACCGTACCTGGGCCACCCAGCTAAACAAAAATATCAGCACCTACGATTTGAAAGAATAAATCAGAAATCCCGAACTTTTCCCTTCTAAGCCGCGAGACCACCCTCGTCTTTCGGACTTCCTCGACGCCGAAAAAGCCCGAATAAACGCCCGCGAACGTTCCGAACGCCGTTCCGACCAACCCGAATCGCCTGGAAGGTCCGGACGTGGGAGAACCGGGAGAAGCCGGGGGACCTCGTCGACTAACCCAAGGTCTACTCCTTCTCACGACTCTAGCGAACGAGCAATCCTGGAAAATAAAGGGGAAGAAAGAGCTAGAGCGGACTATACAGCGGCAAGGGACTTATTCCGATACGAAAACGACTTGTATACTCGACTCATTAACGCGGTATCCAAACTTAATCGATATCTCAATACTACGGTCGATCCAACTATTTACCATAACTTACCAAAATTCGAAGGAAACGGACCTTTTGAACTACTAGTTTATAAACTGAGATTTTTAAAAGAGTTCGGGGAACAGTACGCCAAAGCTTCGGAAATAACAGCCCGGAATAAATACCAAAAAGTGATTCGCCAAGGCCCTAGAGATATATCCAAGGTGGAAGCTTGGTTAGTCAAATGGGAAGCGGTATACCGGCATGCAAAAGACGAGGATCTCGAAGAAGTGACCGGTACTCTTTGGATCAAAGATTTCCTTCAAGCACTTCAGCCGATTTTTACGGAATGGAGCGTCAACTACCAGGTTAATAACGAACGTTCTGATCTTTTAAAACTAAAAGCCGAAAATCTTCTACGTGACGTGAGAGCCAGACTCGCCCTATATCTCAGCAAACCTAACCGAGGATCAAACAGAGGCGTTGCTCTCCCAGCCCAAGCTTCGTCTTCGAAAAATACAACAAACGATACAGAAGTGTCCTCGACCCCAGGGCAGCCGCGCCGAGGACAGAAACATCGAACAGAGCCCTTACAGTCATTACCGCCCTCAAAGAAAAGAAAACAGCCGGAGCAAACAAACCTCATACAGCATTACCGGCCACGGCCGGGAAAAGCTCCGATCCAGACGAGGACGAAGACGTTAATCAGAAATGACTAACCGGCAAACGACTAATCACTGTTGATCCGAAGGTATTCGTGGTAGGGGGTGATAAACTGAAGGACGAAGTCATATTTGATTCCGGGGCTACGTTATATATTTTCAACGATCTAGCTCGCTTCCGGAACCTCGAGCCCGCACTTATCGACCACCAAATACAGATTGGACAAGGCTTTATCCCCATCTCCGGATACGGAGAAGTTAGCATCGAGGCCACTACCCCAAGCGGCCCAACAGTAATAATTTTACCACGAACGGCATATGTACCAGAGTTCATCTGCAATGTAGTATCACTCCGAGTTTTGCGCACCGAGCGGAAATGGTGGTGGGATCAACGCAATAGCCAAAATGCCCTCAGGTTATCCACCGGGGAGATCGTGGCCCAATTCGCTGATCGCCAATATGAATATGTCTTTGTTAATGCCGCCTACCGGATCCCAAGGCACGTTATTTTTGTTCGACGGGAGTATTGGATATTAAGATCTCGACGCAAATACCCATCTGGATTGGCAACGCTATAGCATTTGCGGTTTGGCTATACGGGACCTGCTGCCTTTTTTCGCATGATCCCCGGATCCAAAAATTTCCAGATTTTTGGGCCAATTATAATCGAATGCGATACCTGCGGGCTAGGAAAGATCAAACGCCAAATATTAAGGATATTACCGAAAGAGTTTATTCCCCAGCCCGGAGAATTTATCGCCGTGGATATTACTTACCTCCAATCGGAGTTTTCAGACCTAATTGTCGATTATCTGCTGCATTTTACTGACCGGTATAATGGTTTTACATGGATATATTGGCACGCTACCAAAGAGATTGCTCGTTTTCTCGAATTATTTAACGATTTCAGAAACAATTTATACTACAAATGGAACATTAGTATACGAAAGATCGAAGGAGACAACCAGTTTAACGACGAAATGTTTAAGCACTATTATTCGCAGTACCAAATTACTTTTAGACCATCCGCCCCAATACCCAGGTTTAAAACGGTGCAGCAGAACGCGTACGAGCCGTAATTCTAGAGCGTGCGAAATATATGCGACTAGGAGCCAACTTTCCAACGGAACTATCCCAAGAGATAATTAATACCGCCACTCTGCTTTACACTATTATACCCAAATACGAGTTCAACTGGGAGTTTCCCAAGGCAAGATTCCTTCAATATATCAAAGTTCGATCCGGATTGCAGCAAAATGTGACTACGAGCCATATTTATTTGCGAACTTTTGGCTGCAAATGCTATGTTATGACTTGGGCAGCTCAATTTAGCTATAACAAGATACGCAAATTCGATTTACGCGCCAATATTGGTTTCCTAGTCGGCTACCAATTTTCGAATATATACCGGATTTGGATCCCTGAGACAGGAGAGGTCGTAGTTTTACGAGATGTTATTTTCGATGAAACTCAATACTACTCAGGTAAACCAGAGGATTACGCTATTAACCACCCTTTTCGTATATAGACGTTGGAAAAGATTGCCGAAAGGATCGAACGGTCGAAATCCTTTTTTCAGGCCCTTTTTTCAGGCCCTTTTTATCAGATCCGAAGTATTTCTAAGGATCCTGAAATTTATATCGAAAAAGGAAGTAATGACAATGCTTTTATGGGAGGCATTATTTTACGGACGGCGGAAAATATAGAGGGTAATACGTATTATATTTAGGAGGCGGAAATGCAACCCAACAATGGCAAGGAGACTGATTACCTCTATAACCTAGGGGCATTTTCCTACCAATTTCCATCGTTTATTCCCACCCCGTTTTACAAAGCTTTGTTAGGATTGGGTATAATACCTTCGTTAACTGGTAATTCTATCCGTAATCCCAGGGACTTAACCTGGCAACAGTGTTTTTTTGCCGCATTGTTTAGCGCGGTTAAACCTATGGTGCGATTTCCTAGGGATGCGGCTTGAAAACGGCCTAAATCGCTTAGTCGATCTGACAAGCAGAAAATCCTTTCCGGACACATTTTCAGCAAAAAAAACAGAATTCAATTATGAAAAGCTGTTAAAAATGTTCCAGCAAAATATATTAATTCGTCGCGATCTTGGTGAAGCCTCAAGCTACCGCGGAGAAATGTTGAGTTATCCTTTTAAAAACCTGTTTTTTCAAGCTGAGAAGGACCACATTGCTAGTTACAACCGCATACTAACTTGGGAGTTCGTTAACCGCATAAAAACAACCGGCTATGAGCTCCTCGATTGCATATGGGTGTATGCTTACAAGTTCGACAAGCATGGATGATTTTTGAAAGCAAAAGCAAAACTAGTAGTCCGAGGGGACCAGCAAAAACAAGCCATATACGAAGAGACCTACGTTTCAACACTCACCGGCCGAATACTGCGCATAATCCTCGCGATCGCTGTTCAGCAAGATCTCGAGATCAAGCAGTACGACGTTACAAATGCCTTTGTTTACGCCTTCCTCCGTCGATATATCTATATGAAGTTCCTTCAAAGAAATTTGCGATCCCAATATAACAACAAACACTGCAAACTGCTGCGAGCTTTGTACGGTTTGCGGGAGTCCCTTTAGTTATGGCAAAACGAATTCGGTATTACGCTAAAGTCTTTGGGGTTTACTCCTTTGAAACATAAGCCATGCTGTTTCGTCCAACAAAACGCCTTTATTTTGGTATACGTCGACGATATGCTAATTCTTTACAAACGAAATCATCACGATGCGGCCACCAATATAATCAATTCCCTTAAGCAAAAATATCCGATTACAGGAAGGGAGGATTTGGAGTGGTTCTTTCGGATTCAAGTTACTCGGGTGTTACGATCAGGTATCGGGGGCCTGTTCCTAAGGTAGGGTACAATGGGTTGAAGCAATAGAGCAGTGCAGAGGAGTCTAGGGT
>JASAOQ010004722.1:0-11039 GCA_031306065.1 Pseudopyricularia cyperi | reverse complement strand
CAGGGCTCGAGCTATTAGTCTAGATGGATGTAAGGAAACACAGATGCATACTTTGCATGTATCATGGAATGTGTTTTTTTTTTTTTTTTAATTACCCTACCTTGCCTAGGTACCTATATGCGTGTTGGAAAAAAAGCAACCCGTCTTGTCCCTTGTCCTCCCTACCTTCCTCCTCCCTCCTGGCCCACTATCAGATCCAGCACGATCTCTTTATCACCACGCACTCATTCAACACTACTATAAAGTAATACCATAAGAATATTATAGTAATATCATAGGTCCAATGCAGTGGGGATATGGACTAGACTAGAGTAGACCTAGACTAGTCCAACTAGCCCCTGACAAGGTGAGCGAGCCCCTTGCATATCTGCCAACCCTTGTAATTGGGGGGGCAGATCGTCATTCAGCTTTTCCGCACCAAAATCCCGGGTGGTTTTTTTCTTTTGGGGGGCAAGAAGCCATTCTGCTTCTCGATCTTGGATTTTATTTTTCCCATTCGACGAAACCCCAGGCGTTCAAGGGCTGCCCCTACTCGGCTAGCCTCGACACTTGAAGTATCTACCCGAGAGTTGAATAAGTTACGTTATTCAGCCGTCCCTCTTGCCAAGTGTGTGTGAGCGGGCTGCATATCCGATGCTTTCTTTTTTGCTTTTCTTTTTGGACATTGTCATATCATTATAAAGCCCGGAAAAGGAATCTGAAAAGCAAGACCAAAAAAAGCACAATACTAAGCCTCGTCCCCATCCTACGTTCCCGACGTGGTCGTATGCTTTTTTTATGTTGCATTTCTCGTCGCTCTAGAACCCTCCCTTGCATATAGAAAAGGCTAGTTCAAGTCTAGACCAGAAGTTTTGCAAATGCAAGGGATGAACGAAGTCAATATGATACCTTCTCTTCAACAAACAACAGCAGCAACCCTGTGTTGCCTCTCCAAAACATTGCACGGGAGTATTCCCCATATGATGGCAAAGAGATAGCCAGAGCCTTTGGAAACCCGCCCGCACAAGGCCCATCCGGCAGCCCGAATCGTTTGGCGATAGCTGACGAAACCCCCCGCCCAGCTGAAAGCGGAAAACAGGATCGTCTCTCTTTTTTTCCGGGCTGTCATCTCTCGACACATATAATACCCTCATAAAACAATGACTATTATCATCATCTACCATTGTCCCTTGCGTTGACAAGGGCCAAATAGTTCTCTGCACAAGGTTGAAGATTGCTACTCTGTGATTTACACGACCAGAGGAAAAGCAACACACTCCCGGAAATTCTCACGTCATGTTCGGAAAGAGAGGAAAAGAAGAAGAAAATAGGTCGGAGAGGCACAAACACTCTCGGTTCCCGGCTTTGGCCATGTGGCATCCTTGTAGTTTTGGAAAGGGGGGGCATCTCATTCCCTTTCGGTGGCCATTCTTTCGCAGGATGAAGACATTATACCCGGGACGATCATACTGGCACATGACGCTCACCTTGGGTCTATCATTCAGACAGAGTTCCCACAAAGCTCCGTCCCAGGTAACAACGGCAGCTGAATCTTTACCGATATCCGTTCTCACCGGTCTGTCTGATTGAGGGCATATATGTAGGTAGCAGTGCTGTCCCCATTTCTCATCTCGTCTCCATTGATACCTACCTTAGCTGAAGCACCTGACCAGATTTTACCAACGAGGATATTAATCCCATCGGTTGGTCGAGAAACTGAGTTTGTACACTTTTTAAATCCGCCTTCATGGTAAAAATGCCAACAGGCAGTTGCCAAGTTGAGTCGCTATGATCGCCTATCTATACGCTTCTTGCCCTCTATATACCGAATTCCGCGCTTCAAGAGTCTATGTTGCACGCCGAATATTCTACTCCACTATACCCGCACTCGCTAAGCAGCAAAGGGACTGTGGCCCTTAGGATCACAAGGATGCATGGATGCATACCACCCCTCTACTCACCGCCGCTCATTCCACGGGCCGCCTCCCGTCGCTTCTCCATCCACTGGTGTCTAATGACCAACAGGGAAACCAAGAGGCCCATCCCACATGCTCCCAGTGTGACAACATACGCTGCACGGTAGCATTCGATCCCCTCCAGACAGGTTCTCTCGCCGCCCGGGTTGACGATGCTGTGCGCGTCGAACGCTTGGCCGTACACAAAGTTGAAGATCCAGCCGGATATCACGGGGCTCAACGTCATGAAGCCCCAGTTCTGCGACAGGCCGTGGATGCCGAACGACTCCGCCACAATGGATGGAAAGACCCCAAACGCGTAGCCGTAGCCTAGTCCCGACAATGAGGATATGAACAAGAGGAAGTGCGGGTTCGTGATCGTCAGAGCACATATCTGAGCCGTGCAAAAGACGAGAGCCGAAATCACTAGGCACCAGATCCGGTTGGCATGCAACTTTTTGACCAGGTAGTCCGAGCCAACCCCTATAATTTTTCGTCAGCCAGGCTGTACAGATGAAAAATATGTGCATTGGTACATTTTGAGACCTGTCTCCCGGCCAGAAAAATGAGGATGTACAACTTACCGCTGAGGAGACGACCCGAGAAACTTCCAACGGAGAGTATAGACACATGCATCTGCTGCTTGCTAATCAAAAAGTCTTCGCTGACGGTGCTGTCGTAATGCTTCCAGAGGGCATTGGTGTTGTGTCCAATATTGCTACAACATGGTCAGCTGATTGTCTGGCCCGCCTTCCACATGGCAAACTTACTTGATTGTCATCAGACCAATGCCAGCGAGTATACCCATGATCGAGAAGAGTTGCCAGAACTCTATGTTGGTCAGCAAATTCCAGCCTCGGATATCTACTCGGTGGGAGCGGTCGAGGTCCACGCTCTGCACAAGCACCTCGCCGGGCAACGACGAAGCAGATGAGCGCGACGAGCTGGAAATCAGGGATGAAGTCTCGTCGTCGGCGTCCTCGCTTCTTCGCCCATCTCCACTACCAGCGCCGTTAACCCTGTCACCAACCCCCGTCTGGTTCTGTTCGTTGCCGTCCGAGCCTGTTTCTTGCACATCAGCACGCGTGCCGGGACTACTGAAGGCAAAACTGTTTCGCAAAGAAGAAGCCGAGGTTGTCCGCCTCAACTCAGCAGAGTCGGCTACGACCTCGCCAGGGATGTGTTGGTAAGGCGTACCAAATTCCTCACGTCCATGTCCTGTCAGGTGGCTATGGTGGTGATTCGAATGCGGGCTTGGCCACACTATCAGGAAGAAAAAGCCCACAAAGGTCAAGCAGACCGTCCCGATTGCCAGAACAAGAAGAAATGCGCTAGTGTCGCCCGGGAACGCAATCTCGCCGAACATTGAGAAGAAGAAGGCGCTCAGCCCGAACCCGGCCAACGGGAAAGCTGTCGCCGTGCCACGGTGGTGGGGCCAGTTGAGTGCCGATGTCTTGACAGCGGCGGCAAACGCCATGCAGCCGCCAAAGCCCGTGATGTAGCTGAGCACAAACAGCAACGGCACAAACCCGTCGCCTTGGTCGAACGCAACCTTGAGGCCAAAGTACCCGACTCCCAGCAGGGCCGAGCCCAACAGGACGGCAGGGCGCGAACCGTTGCGGTCAATAACCCAGCCGATAGGGACGCCCATTGTGTACATGCCGAGGTTGCCAGCTACGCCGATGAGTTCGCTTTGCGTCGTCGAGAGATGGAGCTTGTCGGCGAACTGCGGTGCCCAGGCACTATATACATCTGTTTTGCGGTCTACATGTCAGCGGCGGTGCCAGGCGGGCTTCGGGAAGCGTGCGCATGTCAAGGTGGGTGCCCACAGTTGGTTCCGCATGCTAGAGATATCGCCGTTGCGGCGATGCTCGAGATGATTCGAGCTCTGTGCAAGTCCGTGCCCATAGCCATTGCTGCTTGGTCAATGGAGCGACAGAAGCCGCTGGCGCTGTCGTCGGGAGGTTGACGGAGGGGTTGTACAGTGGGTTGTGGCCTTATATCATGGTGTCGGACCGAGGTCGGAGTGAGGGGATTGGCGGGAAGGCGGAGGGCCGATGAAGGGACTAGCGCAGGCTTGGTATGCGTAAGGACGAAAATTCAATGTGTTAAAATCGGAGATGGCTGCTGTCGTTCAGCGCGTGATGGCAGTTTCCATGGCCGCAATCACAAGACACGAAAGCGTTTTGTCACTCAGGGGTGTCGCATTGGTTTGGAGTAGGTCTGATCTGATTTGGTGGGTAGGGTACCTCGTACTATGTAATTACATACCTACCTAGGTACGAACACAAGCACAGCCAGGACCTGAGCAAGGTGCTTATCTCTGGATTCGCGGCAAGTACCCCTGTCGGGAGAGGCGTCGGGAATCTACCGAGAGTCAGCTGCTTCGCCCTGTTTCGGATGGGGTGGGCCAACCACGTGCTCCGCTCCAGTGAACCTGGGCTTTCATGGTGAGTGATGGTCACTTAATTATCAGACGCCCTATCTACGGAATATAGAAAGGTAGCACGTAGGTTGTTTGGCTTAGGATGGGTTTGAAGTTGCCATCGAGAGGGGAGGGAGAGACGCTGTCGTTTTCATTGCAACACTCGTATACACAAACAGTTGAGATACGTTGCTTCGGCGTAATTTGATTCAATCATTATTTGCGACCTTGGAACGTAGTCTGGCGATCGTTCTGGAACCAAAAACACTGCCTGTCAAAGTAGTCCTGTACCTCTCTGGTCGACCAGCAACATCACTAAGCTAGACTAATGGTAGTACGAGGCTGAGCGTGAGGCTGGCGGGAGTGGCCCAATGCACCTCAGTCACGTGCAGGAGCTTTGTTAGCGCGCAGCGCATCGCACCATGACTCGTGCGGCCCGTGCTTTGAAGCCACCGACCGGATCACGCAGCAAGTACGTAATCAATCACCGTTGGGATTCATGGTCGGCGCATTTCCATTCTCAACACCACAGCGCTGCCTTCGTCCGAGATTGAATGTAGTGTATGTAGACTTTGCGCGAATACTCAACCCTCTCGATCGGAACCAGAGCTCACGCACGTCACTCGTGGCGTCTCTTTCACCATGGGAGCCCTACTCTCATTGCCGCTGATGGCGGTGCCGAGTATAGGCACGGTAAGTCTTGCGCCGCTTCGACTTGGTTCAACATCGCGATGGAACGCTTTCCAAAACTAACAAGCGTCGTCATACCCGGACTCATAGCTCCTATCATTCGGTGCCACATGCTGCGGTGCGGCAACATGCTCCATGGTCTGTTCGGCGTGTGGGAAATGCGGCAACAGGTGAGATCAGTCCCGGCTCGAACATCCGTGTTGTCGACGTCTGTCGACAAGACCTGGCGAGACGTTCTCTGACATGCGCGACGCTAGTGTGGCAACCCGAATCGGATACGCCCTCATCTTGCTCGTGAACTCCATATTAGCTTGGATTATGGAAACACCATGGGCGATCGAAAAGCTACAACACCTCATGCTCGACTACGTCAAGATCAACTGCCCAACGGGCCATTGCTACGGCTGGCTCGCCGTCCATCGCATCAACTTTGCTCTCGGTCTCTTCCACATTGTCTTCGCCGGCCTTCTCTTTGGTGTTACCTCGTCCAAGCAGCCGCGTGCCGCTATACAGAACGGCTACTGGGGCCCAAAGGTCATCGCATGGCTGGCCCTGATCGTGCTGTCATTTTTGATTCCGGATCCCTTCTTCCTCTTCTGGGGGAAGTATATCTCACTTATATTCGCCATGATGTTCCTCGTCCTGGGTCTTATTCTCCTGGTCGATCTGGCGCACACATGGGCCGAGTACTGTCTCGAGCAGATTGAAGAAACCGAATCGAGAAGCTGGCAAGTTGTCCTTATCGTCTCAACCGTGGGAATGTACGTGGCATCCTTAGCCATGACCATCATCCAGTACATCTTCTTTGCCGGCTCAGGATGCTCCTCCAACCAGGCTGCCATTACCATCAACCTTATTTTTTGGCTGGCCGTTTCCTTCATCTCGGTACACCCTGTGATTCAGGAGCACAACCCCAAGGCCGGACTGGCACAAGCCGCCATGGTGGCAGTATACTGCACCTACCTGACAATGTCGGCCGTTTCGATGAAGCCCGACGACACCGACGACAAGCACTGCAATCCTCTGATTCTGGCCCAGGGTACGCGCACAACATCAGTCGTCATTGGCGCCATCGTCACTATGCTCACTGTCGCATGGACAACAACGCGCGCGGCAACGCAGACGCTGGGCATGGGCGGCGGCAGCGGTGCCATCCGCCTGCCCGACGAAGACCACCACGACCTGGTGACACAGCAGCCCGGCCGTCGCGAGATGCGCGCCGAGGCGCTGCGTCGCGCAGTCGAGGAAGGCAGTCTACCCGCGGATGCGCTCTTGTCGGACGACGAGGACGACGAATCTCCGAAGAGCCACGACGACGAACGCACCTCGACCCAGTACAGCTACACCATGTTCCACGTCATCTTCTTCCTCGCCACGGCATGGGTAGCGACATTGCTCACCATGAACTACGACGATTCCGTCAAGGATGGCGACTTTGCTACTGTAGGACGCACGAACTGGGCTTCATGGGTCAAGATTGTCAGCGCATGGGTATGCTACGGCCTCTATGTCTGGACACTTGTCGCCCCCGTGTTGCTCCCTGAACGCTTCTGATTGGATTACCACGTGAGCCTGTCGTCTTACATAGTCTGTTCTTTGTTGCAAGTACCCAAGCCCAGGGTTTATATAGCATTTTTGTACACCAATCCCCTTGATTCTTTTCTCCCCCTTTGCACATGTACACTACACCAGGTTCATACACTACAGCGTCAACAGTTACTACAAACCCTCGAGAGTTTGGATCATGCGCCACCAGTTTCTCTACACGTCTCGTGTGCAACGTATCTTGGTTGAAGACACGAGAGACAATGGCTGTGCGCTCTGTACACTTTCATTTTCTTTCCACGTCTCAAAAAGAAGCATTACCTCGCAGGCGCCGTCAGCAGTGTTTTGGGGATGCAGAATCCCGCGGGATGCAGTAAGCTAGTGTATGATCCAGGGACGACACTCTCCGCCCGCCGGCCTTTTTCAGGCCTACCAGCCCTCGCGGCAAGCAGCCGCTTCGCGAATATGAAAGGCGCTGTGCGATGACAGCAGTGCATCTCCATTGGAACCAAGTGACCAACGGGAATCCGCCACTCTCGCCTAAATCGTCGGAAATGGGGTTGGAGGGGGGTGGCATATTCCATCAGCGTCCGCCTCATATGACTCTGCACGTGCGGCGAGACAAAAGAAACACAGCAGCCGGCTTCTCGAGCCGGTCGAGCCCGGTGTCACCCCGTTTCCAGCGTTGAAAAGGAATAGGATGCCGCCTTTAAGAGAGTGAGGTGCAGCTTTTGTGCGACCAGTGCAACAGCCCAACACCATCTCGGGGCTTGATCGAAGGAGACGAGTGCAGATCGAAAGAGCATGGCTTTTGGACAGTGCTATGTGGCTGCAAAGAAGATGGGCACATGGGCGTACGAAAGCCTTGAGTCTCTGACAGGATGATAATGAAGAGTGTTTGCAGCAGACGCATCCCGCTGCGGCCACGTATGCTGAGCCCCAGCTCGGATCCCCCTTTTTCTTTTCTTTTTTTTCCTCTTTTTTTTTGGCACGGCGATTACCTTACCCAGTCCGCGCTCGTCCGGGCATCGCATGTGTGCTACGGCTGGGCATTTTGTTGCGCCATGACCCACTGGCTTCTTCGATGGCATGGCACCATGGACCATGGCTATTCCGGCGACGGGTAGCATCGGAGATAGACACATCACGTTTCAATACCGCTCGCTGTTTCCCCCCGCGGCCCTCCCTCCGCCGCCACCGGTTTTTTTACATGTATCTTTGTTCTCTCATGTTTTTCCTACCGCCAATAAAATTGATGAGTATATGCCCTGCGAGTTGTCAGGCGCTCACCGGGGAAGCGCGGAAGAAAACACTGATGACCGTAAGGACAGGTAAACGAAGTCGTGTGTACAGGGGGCACGATTCCTCCGGCTCTTGCGGCTCGAAGGGAAGAACTTGTACATATCAAGTCCTTCTTTTTCCCTTTTTTTCGACATTTCTTTCCCCTTTCACCTACATTTTTGCCTAGTCGCGCTTCTCGTGCTACGCACATCGACAGAGGGCATGATGAGCGGAGGAATGAAAAAGGATTGCCGAGCTCAACCTCACGTAAGGGGTTTTTCCCTGTTGTCTATTTTCGAAACAAGGCTGCGTGCGGCTTCCCGTGCCCAACCTGTGGGGGGAAAAAGGAGAAGAAAAAAAAGGGTGTCATGTGAGGAGATACGTGCCTGTCGTCCTCGGCATGGACCCGGGCCCTACCTCTTTGTGGCCGCCGCCTCTCTCCTCCTTTCGATTCTAAATAAGTCGCCCCTCCGAAGGCCTCAAGTGTCTGCATGGCTCTGGTCTTGCGGCATCGTGATCAATGAGCTCAGTGGAGGCTATGGCCATCGCTGTGCTCCTCGAATCGAGGCCATATGTGACCTGTCAGAAGACTACGTGCCTCTCGTACTTCGTATTCTCGAGCACCTCTGCGTTGGCTAGCAGGCTGGGTACTCTTTTCTTTCGGTTGTCTTGACCTTGCTTTCTCGTGGGGATTACACAGCTTTGGCAACAAAGGGTCCCCATTCCACATCCAACCCTCCCTGCTCAAGCGCCGGGTAGGCGCATGGGTGAGTATCTAAATCCTGCACGGCTGTGAGTAATGTTATATTGGCACAAGAAAGCAAAAGGTCTTCCTCCTCCACCTTTTCGCCCGTTACACGAATAACGGCTACTAGCCAAACCCCGGTTGATTTCTATATTCTCAAAGGCAGATCCCCCCCTCCGCGTCCACAATGACGATGCAGTTGGCTGCATTCCTATCTCTGTTACTGCAGCCAGCCGCGGTGGAGGCATAGATGCGGCAGGCAGACAAGTCAAGAGAAGGCCAATGCCATGCTCCAATAGCACAGCCTCCGGTGTAGTGGCGGTCTGTGCAGATTCGGGGATTTCTCCTTTGGTTGCTATTCTATTCTATGCCATGCCATGCCATGCCATACTATTCCCCATGCCATTCATACCCCCAGGTTTGGGATTTGGTGCAGTGCGAGCTGTCAAGCGCGCCACATACTACCCAACTTTGCTAATATACAAGCAGAACTACCTATAGGAGAACTGTACTAAATAGACATTGAGGCCTCGAGGAGGCTGAATTTTGGCTTGCTGGTTCCTGAAGGGACTACCTGGTAACTTCATGCGTGAATATCATCTGGCTTACTTGGCCAGCAAGAAGCCTCGCCCCAGGTACATACAGCAGGGGTGAAAAACGTTATCACTTCCTGCAGGCTATGCTGGCTTTTCCATCAAACATGACAATATATCCATCTGCTCCCCCGGTGACAAGGAGATCACCTGCAAGGCCATCTAGCTCTGCAGTAAGGTAGATCTCCTGCATAAAGGGCAGCAAAAGGTGGAAGGCCAAGGCAAAACAAAGCTGTGTCACGAAGGAAAATATCGTGTTATTTTCCGCTCTTGGCCGGCCCGGCAGGCACCTCCTTTGGGGGGAAAGTCAGGACAACAAACCTCACAGCTCATAACCCAGCTCTGCCTATCTCCGAGAGTCTCCGAGAGATGCCGGATCAGGCTCAAGTCTCGTTCTTCGTCCGGCAAAGGCCCTGGTTGGGCCACTCATCCCACACGTTTCCTCCAGGATCCATCTCACCTTCTGTCTCTCTCTTACCCGTCTCGGCCCCCCTGGACCAAGATTAACATGCTTTTCATCCCCTTTGCGGCTGACAAATTGGATATGCCGGGGCTTTATGCGTTGGTATCATGACTTGTCAGACAAGACTTCTTGACCAGATGCTGTGTTCATATCCATTGTCCATTCACGTTTCTTTGACACTCCACACACTCTCTCTTCCCCCCGGGGAGAGAAATTTGAGTAGAGGGCACGCTTCCTCGCCACCCTCCGCTTCCACCGCAGTTTGCCCTCGACCCAAGCTGGGGGGGCTGACCGGTGTCATACCCTCCATCACTCGATCACTACACCTTCCCATATCAAGCCCCGCTGGCCTATTGGTCCTGTCTCCGAGGCTTGGCTCTTTCTTTCTAGCTTTGGAGATGTATATTTATTTCTGGGACATTTTGTTCTTCTTAGTTCCCGAGACCGGTAAAGCATCCTCAATGCAAGGCGCGGAGGGTGACGGTGAGAAACTACAAAAACGAAAAAAAAGACATGCAAGGTACAACAGATCAATACTATGTGACCTTGCTAGTTGTTACCATGCTCTCGGTACGTTATGACTTTTGGGGTTGACCGGGCTGTTGATCTTTGACCAATCTTCCTCATCCTCTCTTTGCCCCCTTGTACTCCATGGAGGCTTGTCGGCTTGTATAAGTAGAGGACGACGTCGAGTCGATGATTGCCATGAATTGTCTCGGCTGGTTCGTCTTGGTAGGACTATTATACAGCAGCACAGACAAGGATATTATATCCATCTTCATCAGCCTTTGTGCCTTGACTGCTGTAGTGTCGACCGAGACAGCAGCAGTATCTATTCTTTCCCACTCGAGAGCAAGCAATACCACATGATGGCCAACACCTCCAAGACGACAGTTGACAGGAACCATAAAGATGATCACTCAGGGTAAGCATAAAATGCTCCCGCCAATGGCACCGACTATTTTGACGAGTCGTGGCCCTATGGCAACGAATATGCCTTTCTCGAACTACTATTCTTCTTTACTTAGGGCTATGGTTTTTTTTTCTTCATCTGAGCCTTGACTAACTTCACATGTGTCCCTCTCCACTCATTAGCCGCGTCGAGAGGACGCCGTTGGCCGGCCATCTCGGCAGCGTCGAGAGCACTTCCATGATCCAGATATGGAGCGAGGAGCGGAGTGCGTCGAACCTCCCCTTCTCCGAGTGGCAGCAGCTCCGGGGCTCTCTCGGCACTGGGAAAGGCCAAGTCAAGGACGGCGGAGGCGGCGGCGGCGGGTCCGGAAACTGCAGGTAAGCTGGCCGCAACTCCCTCCCTCCCTCCCTTCACTCTTCCCCTTTCTTCCCTACGATACCTATATAGCCC
>JASAOQ010004717.1:0-41466 GCA_031306065.1 Pseudopyricularia cyperi | reverse complement strand
ACGGAGCCCGGGGGGGGGGGGGGTGATGACGATAATAATATGGGACAGGTGTGGGAGGAAAAGAGCCACACCAGGACAGGGACAAGGACGGAAACGTGAGCATTATTTCCCGCAAGGGTTGCAGGAGGAGAGGGTGGTCGGACGACTTGCTACATTGGGTATGGCATGCTCGATGGGACTCTTTTGTGCTCTCTTGCCCGCTCCGAGTAGCAATAGAATAATACCACCATATGAATTCTTGGGGAATTGGAGCATTTTTTGCTTCCAGCGCCATAAAAAGCGACCCAAGCCAAGAGGCGAGATTTTGTTTTCAAGG
Source organism: Pseudopyricularia cyperi (assembly GCA_031306065.1). Taxonomy (NCBI): domain Eukaryota; kingdom Fungi; phylum Ascomycota; class Sordariomycetes; order Magnaporthales; family Pyriculariaceae; genus Pseudopyricularia; species Pseudopyricularia cyperi. Next base: position 41,150 of record JASAOQ010004717.1, on the reverse strand, counting down.
CTTCCCAGTGTCAGGATCCTCGTATACAACTCAGGGTTCATGGGCAGATGGACCTGAGATTCGACCTGGTCTGGTTTTTTTTGATTGAAAGGATATAGCCGTACGCGGCGTATCGAGTTGGGCCGGCGAGGCCGGGGAATAAAGCAATTGTGCACAGCATGGAACATCCATCCCGTCTTTTGCTGGTCTGCTGAGGCTATGGAAAAAAAAAGTTTAGGGTTCGGGTATACGGGTACTTGTGCAAGCCTCACTAACACGGGATAGAAGAGTATCAAAAACCAATATCACCATAGCATAACAGCACAGCACAGAACAGAACAGCACAGCAGAACCAGCCCTTGCCGAATTTTAAGCAAAATGCAAACCCCCAGCGCGTGCATCAACCAGTCAACGTTTGGCCTCTGTCGATCTTGGGACGGGGATCCTGGTTGGCGCGCCCGTTCAACATGGCTCGATCTCGAATCGCTCTCCCGGCCACCGAGCCACACCACCACACCACCCGCTTGCCCGGAGAAGCAAAAAGGGTGTTTTGTTTTTTTTGTTTTTTTTTTGACTGGCCCTTTTTCTGCAGAGAACCGCCATCATCGTTACCACCAACTCATCACCCACCTCCTACGATGTACTCATCTCACACCCTCCCCGTGCCAGGGTCGATCCCGGCGGCCCAGCTGCTGTCACGCACACACACACGTCTTGTCAGGATGCTGCTCCCCTTGTTATTTTGTTTTTGATTCTCGAACGGATTGGCGGGATCCCTGGCTACTTGTCGTATGTTAACTCCTCGCTTGGGAGGGGGTTCCACCCGCAGCAGCACTTGTGACCGGCTGTCGTCGTTGCCATTGCCCCCAGGGATCAACGGTGTGGATGCGCTTCTGGGAGTCTCCAGCTTTCTTGTTGTCGACCCTTGCTTCATAGTATGATATTTCCCTGTCGAGTCTTGCCTTTTTGCCTTGTTGGCTTTTGCCCTGGCCTGCCTGCGATGCCCTGGCCTGCCCTCCACTCCCATCCATCCATCCATCCTTGCCATGCCATGCCTATCCATCCTTGCCCTTGCCATGCCCTGTCTTGCGTCAATGGGTCCTGGGAACGAGTGAATCCCATTTCGGGAGATCTGACAATGAAAACACAAATCGTCGGTGCCTCCACTGCTCGCTAGCTACTTAAATCTCCACCCCTCCCTCCAGCCCTTCCCCGGCATCCCGACTCTCTCTCTCTGATTCCATCGCTTCGTGTCTCTTGAAAAATAAAAATAACAGAACCAACATCCCCTCAGCTGATGCTCGGGTCTACTGTCCAGTCCTCCTAATATCTATTTCAAAAACAACGTTTTACCTAATACTCATCCCACTGACCGTCGACATCCGAATCTCGGAATCAAAAAAATAGACCGGACTAGGCTTTATATAAGAATCTCACAACAACACAATGGCCGCCATGATACAACAACCGCACCACCACCAGCACTCGCAGTACAGCTACATGACCCAGCCTCAAGGCCCGCCCTCGCCTCCAATGGACGACAACAAGTGCTCACTGCCGTCCATCTCCAACCTGCTTGGCTTGGCCGACCAAGGATCGCCAACATCCGAGACCTCGGCCCAGTTTCGCGACGAGCAGAAGCAGCAAGGTGAGTTTTTTTTTGCGGATGAGCCGACAGCAAGTTCTTGGGCAGCAGTTCCTAACATGCCCGCAGCCTCACAACAATCAAGGCCCGCGTCGAGACCCAACTCGTCTCATTACGACAATGCCATCCAGTCCGTGCGCCAGGGCCTGCCGCCCACGCCGCCCATGACCTCCGAGGCCTCGTTCGACGGCTACAACTCGCCCTCGACCAAGTCCGTCAGCCAGCTCCCCGCCGCCACGGGCTACTACTTTGAGACGACGCCGCCCCCGAGCCACATGGACATGGAGACCCGGCCCCACATGACCAGCGTCTCGAGGGTCCCCGTCCAGGCCCCCTTTGCCCAATCCGCCTACGCCGCCCCCTACGGCATGGCCCCGAGCAACCCAATGGCCGCCTACTACCCCTCCATGCAGCCGACGCCTCCTCCGCAGCAGCCACAGATATCTGGCCTTTACTACCAGAGGTCTCTTCCTCAGGTTGGTTTTTTTTCTTCTTCTCTCTGTCTGATATCGTCTCCCAGTACTAACATCCCGCAGGCTTTCCCTCCTCTCCCCGTCAACGTCGCCCTCGGCCCCGCCTCGGGCGCCAACCCATGGCAGCACCACCACTACATCTCCCCCTCGGCCGCGGCCTCGTTCCCCCAGTCGCAGGACCGCTACATCTGCCAGACCTGCAATAAGGCCTTTTCGAGGCCGTCGTCCCTGAGGATACACAGCCACTCGCACACTGGCGAGAAGCCGTTCAAGTGCCCCCACGCCGGCTGCGGAAAGGCCTTTAGCGTGCGCAGCAACATGAAGCGTCACGAGAGGGGCTGCCACAACTACGAGAGCGGCGGAGCATCGTCCATGCACTGATCTCATTCGCCTCCATAAAAAAACCTAATTCTGAACGAAAAAAAAAGAGGGGTCTCGACGATAATTTCCTTTATATCCGTCACACCAAAACGGCCTGGCGTTTTTGAGCATTAGCACTTGAGCATTTACATGGGCGTTTCATTTTGTACTTCTGGGTCTCCTTCTCATGACCATCTATTTTGATACACCCCAACCCTTTGGGTTCTGTTAGAGTTGCGAGAGAGGCAGGTCTTCCCCAACCTTGAACACAATCTCGGAGACAAGGAGGACGAGGGGAAAAAGGAATGATTTCAGAAACAAAAATCAAGACATTTCTATACTTTCAAGCTTCAAGTCACTCTTTTGTACAGTCTGTCTTTTTTTTTTCTTCTGGTCTGCTTTTTCTTCTTTGTCTCTGTCTTTTTAATGTATATAAGTATAGACATTTTTTTGGGGGCAAGTTGAGAGGATAGCGGCTACACTGCCAAAAGCTCACATGAGCAGAAAATTAAAACAGGAAAAAAAAACTTGACAATAATGACTTTGGGTCCTTGATTACATTCTTGTCCCTCACATGTAGTCGCCAGCATGCAGCATGGCGTCAACTCGCCACAAAGGGGAGACGGACAACTCTCCGCACACGTCTCCAAACCAAAGCCGGAAAAGTCTCCGTTTGGGTCATTTCAACAAGTTGCATCCGGGACCGTATACATGACGACGGCCTTGTTAGACCCTCACGACTTGGGTATGCCCACCACAAAGATCCAGAGTATTGCGAGGGCCGGTCGAAGCACGGCGCTGCCTTGGAATCCGGAGAGGCAAAACTTGACGTGGGATTTACTGGAGACCCTTTACGAGATGACAAAAGAGAACAGATGCAAGTGATCAGCGAGACCCTTGGCAATAAGGGGATATCAAAAGTTCGTCACGGCCAATAGGATGAAGCAGTTGGGGTTAGTAGAGATCTGGAAGAAGGGAGACAGTCCCAGAAAACAAGAAACGAGAAACAGGCCCAGAAAACAGGGCGTTGGAACCCCCGGCAGAGCCTCCGAGGCTTTTGGTTGGATCTTCCAACTTTTTTGCGCGTCTCCCCCCAACGGGTTTAAAAACCCTCAGATGGTCATTCAAAAAACGGACAGCATGTAAGAAAATACCGCAGAACCGCCAAAGAAGCAAAGGAAACCTCAGCCGTTCAGCTGCACGCTCTTGGACGTGACAACATTGGCCAGACCAGGTCGGGATACATGCAATGCAACGATGGGGATATGTCCACGTCCCGTCCGTCTCCCTGATGCTGACCAGGCAGATCAACCAAGCCCGTGATCTGTTTTTGTTTGACGTACGGACAAGGCGGCCGGCGACGATGGGCAAACGATCAGGCTGTTCTCTAATATATTGTTTATTTCTGCTCTATTCTCCACGGCCCCCCCCCCAAGATATGTTTCCCCGGTCTCGGTGATCGGTTTTGCGAGCCTTTTGTATGGCTGCTCCAGGGGGTTTCCCCCACATGGGTGAGGTCAGTCGAGCGCTTGGCGTGGATGGGGTTAGAACGGTGCTGATCGGCAGCCGCGGTATTTGTTTCTTCTCCTCCCTCTATTCTTCCTTGTGTTGCTTCTCTTCAAGATTCATTACCGCCTATATTCAGAAAAACACCTCAGGACCATCGTACACTCCGAGACTCCTTAGACACATTCAACTACAAAGTCGTCCCCCCAAGAGGCTTGTCAAGGCTGTGGGGAGGCCGCGCGAGCCCAGGCAACACGCAACCTCCTGGAATGTTTTGAGAGACCCTCCTTTCTCTTCGTCCCCCCCCCCGGCAAGCAAGGGTCCTTGTTCACGTCGAGCGAGATGATGAACGCAAGGGTTTCGTGGGTCTGGCCTGCCTTGGCAGAGAAAATGAAATGGGGGCGAAAATCATACAAGAATCCGCTCTGTACATCGTCCGGTTGGGCACACACTAACAGCACGATCGAAGCCCCGAGGAACATTTCCCTGCTCAGATAACGCACACGATCATCACACAATGTTGAACCGGGGGAGGGCCTGGCATCGCCCCTCTAGACCAGGTAGTCTCCCTTGCCACAATGCTCCGGGGTGCCAAGATCCTTTTGTTTATGATCAAGCAACTGCAACTCACCAATGATGTGCACAACAACAACACATCAAGCATGGTTGGGCAAAATAGAGGGCGGAGCCGGAGAGGCAAAGAACCCGCACGTGAGGTGAAATCCGGAACGGAACCCCTTTTGTGGTAGCATCTCGAAATAAAAAAGAGATAAAAAAAAGCGGGCTGGAAACGAGGCGGTCAGCACGACGATGGGGTCAAATCTGGTGTGAATGACCCTTTGTGCAGATGCAAGGTTGCCTTGGTACTGGGGAACACCGGGGTGTGCTGGCTGTCTGTGTCTGGTATCACGTACTGACAAGAATGCGTTCTTTCTGCACAGCTGCTGCATCTCGCAGATTATGTATGCTTTTGACTGCTGTAACGACACTTGGCGGTGTAATCACATTAGACGGCCAGCTCGGACGGCTCTTGGCAGGCCCCCCGGCCGATGTAGACGGGATCATCCTCGCCGGCGAGGCGCGCCTCAACGGTCCGGAGGGCAAGCCCGGTGGTGGTTGCTAGTGCCAGTCCACTCGACTGTCCGTGAGACGGCATCTGTCGTCGGTGCCATCACTTTAATCGCAGGATGCGGAAAGCCCTGGCCAGCCATCAAAAGTCTACTGCTCCGAACCCAGCTTCCCATTCGAAAATGCCACAAGAAGTTGCTCTTGGTCGAAGCCAACAGTAGCAGAAGCAAAACAAAACACCCTGCGCCCTCCCCGTTTCACGCCAGCAAAGTTTCAACGTGGCTGGATTCTTGCAACGATGCGATTTGGACGCAAACATCAGACGGTCTTTTCTCGCTGCTTAAAATAGAGCCGGCCTGGTTCGTGTATCAGAGACAGACAGGCGAGCAGCAGCTGGCAGCGGCATCCACATGAGACGAGACCACAGGCCAAACGGTTTAACGTACGACGTACGAAGCCACATCGGCCAGGGGGGGCCTTTCTCCCCACTGTAAGCCTCGCCGTCTTGCCCTTTGCATCTGCCACACACACACACAAGTCCTCCCTGGTGATTCTGTTACCGGCAAAATCCCGCTACCCTTTATTTCCCCCCCGTCTGAAACTCGTAAAACGTCTACCGAGGGGTGGCCAAAGAGGGGCCCTGCCAAGGGAAATAACCTTAGTTTGCATCCCTTGCTGCTACCAGAGATGTGTCGTCGGCAGCACGGACTTGATCCCTGCCGCGAATCTGCCCAAGGTGGTGATCTTCCCAATTGGGACAAGGAAGGGCCCCTGGCAACTGGGTGTGTGTGTGTGTGTGGCAATGTTTTTACCCTCTTGTCTTCACACCCCAATGTCCACTTTCGTTGGAGGCCCCAAGTCATGAACACACTTTAGGGGAGGGGGGATGCCGGAGCTCGGAAATATGCCAATCCGGCGGAGTTTCTGACAAAGGAAGTCGAAAAAGAACAAGTCCAAAGAACACGCAATGTATGTACCTTTTAAAAACTCTACTTGATGAACATTCTGGGGCCACAAGGACAGCAGCTCGTCGTCGAGTTTGAAGAGTAGATGGCAACGAAGAAACGGGGATATCGTCGTGTCTCATTTTGCGGCACCGGGGACAGAACAGCGATCAGCGTCGAGCGGGAGCTTGTTTCATCCGAACGCCGCACCTCCAACTGGCAAACGTCGGGGTCGATCGGATCCGTGTGCCGGTTCCCGGTATGGGCCACAAGTGCCACATCGACCGGCGTGGGACAAGTCGCAAGATCACACCGTGACCTCGTATGCTGATATCGACGGTATTGCCTGTCCGGCGTCGCCGTCGCATGAGGGTGGGCCTCGAGGCGCTGGTGATTTTGGGGATTGGGCAGCCCATGCCGGCAAAGCAGGAATCGATATAATATATTTTGCTTTTTCTCGCGTTTGCCTTTTCCAGGCCACCTCGGGAGATTTGCATCACCACGTAAACAGCCTTCCTCGTACACGGTTTGGGGTGATTACGCGGTGTGTTGGAGTGGGATTGCTGGTTATATTGCCCCGATACTCCCTCCGTCTGGGCCCATCCTTGCGCTGCTCACTCCAACAGCTCGCCGGCATTGCCTGGTCAGCGTCGGCAGATCTTGGGGTTGAAGCTGTGTCGTCCGAACCAACATCCGAGGTTGGATGATTGCCGGGTATTGCCGAAATGAATTCGGATATCCGCGGGCGAAGCAGTGCAGACTTTTGACAACGACAGTCGTGGCATGTGGGAGGCCCGGTGTGCCCGGCTGTTGACCCGGATGAACCGGAGGCGTGCCGGCTTTGGCACTTTGATTCGTAACAAGCCTACCGTGGATTGGGTGTCGGACTCTTGGCTAGAATAACCTTTTTCATTTTGTATTTTGTTCTCTTTTGAGTTTGCCAGACTCTGCTCTTGCGAACTGGGCGAACTGTTACTTGATCTCTTCGGAAATAGCTCCTGTGCCATGCGCTAGTTCTGGTGACAACCGCCACGTTCACCATGCCGTACGTACCGGCAACGGAAGCGACAAACTTGGTGGCAAGAATGCAGTTGGGCGGCATGATGACGGCAAGAAACAGGTCAGATAATAGGTAGGTGATAGAGGAACAAGACGGCCTCGTGGTCGCGAGGGACCCTTTAAGGTCTCCACGGCCTGCGGGAAGCCTGACCAACTCATCGGTGGGCTATCGACTCCTTAAGCGCGCGCATACCCATTTAGGCTGGTTGCGACTGTGCCAACGCCGCTTGGCGCGCAGTGGGGTTTGTGAACGCTGGGCCAACTGGTTTGCCGAGTGACCTTTGGTAGTGTAGTATCAATAGGTGCCAGTCCCGTGTTTGATAGATCAATAGCTATTTGAAGCGTTCCTTCAATTTTGTCACTAGAGTGGTCCTCCCCCAGTTGTCAGCCCTACAAAAACATGGCGGAGCCCTTGCCCACCCAGTCTGAAACGCCGCAGAGCGCCCTGTCGACCGCGCCCAATGCAAAGCAGTAAGCCCTCTCGACCTGGCCCACCGGCTCGTCGTTGGGCAGCTGCTGCGCAAGGAACCGTCCAAGCTCGTCATACAGCCCGTTGACGTCGGCGTAGAGGATCCCGAGGCTCCTCGCCAACTCTACTGTGGCGGCCCACGCCGCGCGCTCCTTGGCCGCCAGCTCCACATAGTCGCGCATCGCCTCGAGCGCCGCCACCACCTCAGTGGAGCAGGCCTGGCCGTCCGCCGCCGAGGGCGTGCCTCCGCAGTCGGCGAGGTCGACCAAGACTTCCAGATCGGCGAGGGCGCGGGGCATCGACGAGTCTGGCCACCTGGGCGCCGGCTCCGCTTGACGGCGGGCGCCCGACATGGCCTGTGCGATGGAGGCGCCCTCGGTGGCGAGCTTGACGGTCAGCCTGGCCCAGATGGTGTGCACAATGCCCATGGGCTCGCGGTCGTCCTCGTAGATGATGGGCTCGGTCAGCAGGTTGACCACGTGTGCGTGAAAGAGGTCGCGGCTGGCGGTTGCCTGCACGGCCAGGGCGTGCGCCTGGCGGAGCTTTGTGCTCCGGTGGCAGAGTGTTCGAGCCCAGACTTGCCACTCCTGTTGCGTTCTGGCCAGCGGGCTGTTGGTGTTTGGGGTCTGCATGGGCATTGGTCTCGATGGTAGACTTGGGATCGCTACGTGGTTTGTCAATGGGGTTGATCTATGTGCTGCAGTCTGGAATGTTGTAGAGTGATTACTGGCCAGTTGATGGCTGTTCTATTGCGGAATCATTCTCACTATATCTAGAGGGCCGTCTGTCCATGTTCCAGAGCAGAACAAAGCAAGATGGGTAAATAAAGGCTGACAAGTTTCGTTCCATCCAACGGCCTTAATTCTCGGATCCCCCTGCAATCTTGTCAGTCTTTGTCTCGGCTTTGCCGTTGCCTCAGAGGCATTGGCCAATGCACCACAAGCAAAACCGATGATCCGCGTGTAATATATTTATTGATAATTGACTGCTCAATGGTCCAGCTTGAGCGAAAAGTCTACATGGGGAACCCCCTGGTGGATGGAGCTTGTCGATATGATATCAATATCTATCGACAACGTTAGCCATGCACTCCCTCTCTAGGACGCCCACTCACCATTGCACACATATGGCTCCACGTTGTTGATGGTCAGCCCCCCCGAAATCTCCAACAGAAAATGCCTCTTGCCCGCCCAGCGCTCCTTGATGCCGGCGGCGGACGTCTTGACCTGGGCGGGCGTAAAGTTGTCGAGCATGACGACGTCGGCGCCGGCGCCGATGGCCTCGTCCGCCTCGGCCTCGCTCTGCACCTCGACCTCGACCTTGACGCTGAACCCGGCCGCGGCCTTGGCGCACGCGACCGCGTCCCCGATGCTCCCGCGCGCCCAGACGTGGTTGTCCTTGAGCATCACCATGCTGCTCAGGTCCATGCGGTGCGCGTCGGCGCCGCCGACCAGCATGCCGTACTTTTCGACCAGCCGGAAGCCGGGCGTGGTCTTGCGGGTCCCCGCGACGCGGCCCCGGAACCCGGCGCCGCGCATGGCGGCCACGAGCCGGTGCGAGGCGGACGCGACGCCCGAGCACCGCGCGAGCATGTTGAGGCCCACGCGCTCGCCGAGGAGGACGCCGCGCGTGGGCCCCGTCACCGTCGCGACGGCGATCTTGCCGCCCGGCGACGAAGACGGGTCGAGGTGGGAGCCCTCGGGAAAGGCCCACTCGACGGTGCAGCCGCACTGAGCAAAGACCTCGTCGAAAAAGGGCCGGCCGGCGAGGACGCCGGGGCTCTTGCAGAGGAGGGTCGCGGTGCGCTGGTTGTCGCCCACGACGAAGCCTCCGTAGTCGAACGAGGGGGTGTCCTCGGCCAGCCACGCCGTGACCTGCGGCTTCCAGGAGGGGGGGAGGAAGTGTGCTGGATCCCCGCTGAGGGTGAGCTGATCTGAAGCGGCCATTTCTGTGGGCAAGATGAATGGAAATATATACAATGTGACTAAAGGACGAGCCCGGCAGCCGTCCGGGTTACGGATGAGGGGCCGTGACGTGGGGTTGGTTTAGTCAATCAAACCCTAACCCTTGAGCGTAGTGGTCACGATGGCTTCATTACTCGATGCATTAACTGCATCAGTCTGCTGCCCTTCCTCCAATCCTTGCACGGCCTGCTCAGCAGTCGAGTTCAACAGCTAAAACACGTTGGCAGCAATCCCAAACACCCCAACGTATCAACTCACCATTGGCATAGAGGTCGGCATTTTGCAGTGACGTCATGGTGTCCAGCTGCATCGCGGTCACGCATAGTCGCTCGTCGCCATCAGCTCCTCGGCCACGGACCGCGCATTCTCGTGGATGAGGGTGGTCGTATACGACTGCCGGTGGCCTCTTGCGGCAGTCCCGGCCGCTCGTAGACAGCGGGCACGCGACAATGTACCCGTTGAGCCAGACCGTGTCCGCGACGAACGGGCCCGAGGTCTCGCAATGATATCATCGAATCTACGAACGCGGCCTTGGGGTCGGAAACAAGCGAAGCAGCCAAGCAAATCTTTAATTGAAAGGAATCCAAAAGATCTTTAAAAATAAAAATCCAAGACCTTCACCCTCCCCGTGTCCCCTCAAACTTGCAGCTGCGGCGACCCCGAAAAGTAGACGGTCAGCGGCTTGTCGGCCAGCTTCAGCGTCATGGCCATCTTCTTGAGCTCGCCGTGCGCGGCGCACTCGTCGTCGTAGAACTTCATGTCGGCCTCGCTGGCGAACTCGCCCTTGGCCACGACCGTGTAGCCCTGCGCCCTGGCGTCGGATGCGGCCACGCCTGCGCAGAGGGCCAGGATGTAGGGCTTGCCGTCCTGGGGCGGGAAAAAGGTCAATAAACACATGAGCATAAGGAGGTTTGCGCCGGATACCGACCAACCTTGGACTGATTTTTGGCCAGCTGCTCGTACCCCGCCATGAGCTTCTTTTGGTCCTCGTGGTCGGGGAGCTTGAACATGGTGATGCGGTGGACCCTCGTGTCGGACATTTTGTATATGCGTGAATGGAATGATTTTGTCTTTCTTTGGTTATCTTGAGTTGAGCGAAAGAGGAACTGTAAGTGCAGCGCGGGGCGATGGCTGTTGAGGGGCTTCATATGCCAGGCACTAATGCACTATGCAGTTCACCAAGATCGGAATGGGTTTGTTGAAAAGACGTGGGTTGACAGCCAAGGCTCGGACGGACTCTCGGGGAAGAAGCAATATGCACTCGAGATCCATCGGATGCCGGTTGCTCGTCCGGTAGGACGTCCATGGACTGAGCTGCTACGACTCTCAATCCTTTGCCGACGTTTCGCGTGCGTGCTCGTAAAGGCGGCCGATCGATGTTTGCGACAGCCCATGTGCAATACAACGCCTTGCAGCCTGCCCTCCACATCTCAGTCATCCTCGTCGGCCGCGCACATGTCGTCAACAATCCGCCTAGCCCCCTCCAAATCGCCCTTGTCCAGCCCATGCGCAGCCATGAACCCGTCTCGCCCCGCCCCAGCCCTCCCTCATGAACTGGTCGTAGTCGATCGTGGCGGCGCCGTCCTCCTTCCTCTCCTCCACGTCCTCGTCGTCGGGCTGCGGCGCGCAAATCTCGTCAATGATTCGGCGCGCCCCGGCCATGTCGCCTGGCTGCAGCTTGAAGGCCGCCAGGAACTGCTCGACGCCGCCCCAGCCCTCGACCATGAACTTGTCGTAGTCGACGACCGCGGTCGGGTTTTCTTTTGACATGTTGTTTTGTGGGAAAATGGGCGATCGTCAAAGGGTGCGCTTTGTGTTGAGCTTGCGGCGAGGCTCATTCTCGAATACATGAAATCTCTGCATCCCGAGATTGAAGCTATATTGGTTTGCGCACCTGTCCAATGTTACGTAATTCAAAGTGGATCAGAGACCAAGCAACCGCGAACAAACTATCTGCAGTCGACCTTCCGAAGGAGAGCTGGTCGCACTTTCCCATGCCCTCACAGACTGATATCACCCCGCAAAATACCCTGGTATACCTCCTCCACGGTCTTGCTCTGCCCACTGTCGACCGCCCATATCCATTCGTTTTGAACAACCTCCCCATTGCCGCCCGGCGCCGGCCACTTCCCACACAAATGCAGCTCAGGCGTGTACTGCGCGGCCAGTCCAATCCCTGGCACCGTCTCTCGTGCGGTGCCGCTCTTTGCCTTGGCCGACAGCCGCACCTCAAACTTGACCTCTCGGTGGTCGGGCTGCGTGCCGTGCACGGCAGTGCCGTTGGTGGACTTGACAAACTCGCGCCGCTCCTCCGAGTCAACCGGCTCGAGCTTGGCCAGCTTGAAAGCAAACTCCTCGGCCTCGTCCGTCATGATTCGCGGCACCGCGCCCGTGATCCACAACATGACCTCCCGGAAGTTGGGGAACAGCTCCGCCGGCGGAAACAGTGTGCGCAAGACGTTTGATGGCGGGGGTTCGTCCTCTGGTGCATCTGCAGAGGACGGCGGGGGCAACAGCTTGACATTGAAGCTGGTGAGGAGGTTCGGGTACAGGGTCGTGGCTCCGGTGACCAAGACTCGTGCTGTCGGTGTCATCGTAAGCTCCACTTGAAACTCGCGAGGGTTTGTGAGGGACCCGAGAAGAGCCTCGGAGGACGATGCGTGGCGTGTGGAAGCACCCGAGACGGCAATGGCCGACTCGGTCAGCGTGTACGACGCCTGAGTGTACCCTGCCGATTGCAGGACCGTGGTGAGATCCGACATGAAGCAGGTGGCGTTTTCAACGGCCCTCTCGTACTCCAGGTAGGCTACCACGGCCTTGATCAGTGCATACGGCTGCCCGAAGCGAGCCCGTCGCAGATGCGGAGGCCCTGGCTGCGATCGCATCCGCATGTTCAGGCGATGAGCGTGTGTGAGCAACAGGTTGAGGGCGGCGCTGAGGGTCTCGGCGAGAACCACGTCCTCGGCAGACCCTATGCTCGGCGGCGGCTCGTCTTCACCCAGAGTGGCCAGACTGAAGACGGCCCTGGTCCCTTTGCCGACATCAATCGCAACAGTGGGACCGTCCAAGCGCACGTTGCAGGACAGCAAGGTGCGCGCCTCCCGGTTGATCTCATACCAGAGCTCCTGATGAAAAATGGTGTTTCTCGCCTCCAGAACGCGGGACTCGAGCGGCGCGTCGGCCGGGGTCGGGTTTGGTAGAGCGGACCTGGCAACTGCAACCCCGTCCCTTTCGATCGCTACACGCACCCGCTGGGACTGGGCGACTCGGGCCGCAGCGAGATCGACCGAGCCGTCGGCCGTTCGTCGCATGGGGGCAAGGTTGTTCTTCTGAAACTCGGGGGTCGCTAAGCAGCATGTTAGTAGGTTTCTCGGTGAATGTAGGTGGTGTATACATACACTCCGAGAAGCCAAACCTAACTCCCAGGGTCTGCTTTTCGTAGGGCAGGCGACAAACCGACCACCCCTTCTCGCTGACTCCCAGCACCTCGGCCCAGTATGTTGTCTCGAGGGAAATCTCCTTTTGCAGACGGGCGGCGGCCGTCATGACAGAGTCCACGGTCTTGTCGACCTCGATGAGCTTCCAGCCGGTGGCTATTATTTTGCCGTCCAGGATTCTGGCGGCGTTGGTCTGCGGTGCGGCCAGCTTGTCGGCCCCCAGTGTGCCGGTCAACTTGAGGGAGGACAGGTGAGGAGAGATGGTGGTCTTGGCGCTCGTGGGATTTTCTTTGGACATCAACAAGGACACCAGATCCTGGGTCATCATGGCGCTTTGGTGGGCAACCCTGAGTGTGGAAACAGCACGGATTAGTGGTTGATTGCGGACCGATGGTTGGACCAGCACATACTCTATATTCCTCAGCACATCGTCCCGGGCCTTCCTCAGCGCCTCGGCCGTCATGGTCGATGGGTCGTCATCCCCCTCCGAGTCGCCGGCCGCGTCGACGTCCATCTCGGCGCTGGCTTGGATGGGCGCGACGCCTGCCTTGCGGGCCTCGATCTGGGCCTTTAGGTCGGCGGCATTGAGCCCCCGGAAGCCACCAGGTGCGGCATTGGCTCGCGCGACGAACTCGCCCAGAGTCTTGGGCTTCTTGTCGCCAGTCGGCCATGGCCGGAGGGAGAAGGGCGATTGGGAGGGAGGCATTGTAGTTGGGGATTTCCTCGAGGGCAATGCGCTTGTTGTGGGAGAGCTTGTCGCGGAACGCGCTTCGCATGGCGATCTCGACGGCTATGAGTGGTGCATGGTGTGGCTGACGAGCTCCACCCAGCTTTGCGCATAGATCACATGAGCGCCGCACCACTAATAACGATTGTCCATTTCCCAACATTGTACGCAGTAAAGAAGCATCCCATGGTCAATTTCTTCTTTATTCAATCGACAAGACGACCCTGCGCCAATCCGTCGCGTCCCACGTCGCTCAACGATTTCAGCTCTGACGCAAGGAGGGGCGGTTCCGTCATGACATAAAACCCCTCAACTGCAGTGCACTGTGGGACAGCGATCACCAAGTTCGGGTGCCACTGCACAGTTGACTATATCTTCCCAACATGCGGGCAGGTGCTTTCCATCATCCTGGAAGCCCAATGGATCTGCACAGTCCAACCCACGCGCACCGTGTTGGCGTCCTCGGGAGCTCCTCCCCGCGCGACGTGATAAGATAACACCGTAGAACTCTTCTCCAATTCATCGTGGGGCACGACGTCAGCTCTCGACGCTGCAAATAGAGACAATTATCTTGGCACAGCCCATATTTGCATCTGCGCTCTCTTGGCTGTCCTGTCTATCCAACTTTTCTTCTACAGCTTGTTCCGTGCCGTATCTGTTTGCTCGGCAGCTTCCATATTCCTTCACTATCCCCTCTTAATCTGCCTCGGAACAGCAATCCGAACCGTCTGCAATCAACTCGCAACCCGTCATGGCGCCCAAAAAAAAGATCGCCGTCATGACCTCGGGCGGCGACGCCCCGGGCATGAACGCAGCCGTCCGTGCCATCGTCCGCATGTCGATACACCTCGGGTGCGACGCCTTTTGCGTCTACGAGGGCTACGAGGGCCTGGTGCAGGGAGGCGACTTCATCAGGCAGATGCAGTCCGACGACGTCCGCGGCTGGCTCTCAGAGGGTGGCACCCTGATCGGCACCGCCCGCTGCATGGCCTTTTACGAGCGTCCCGGCCGCCTCACCGCCGCCAAGAACATGGTGCTCAACGGCATCGACGCCCTCATCATCTGCGGCGGCGACGGCTCGCTGACGGGGGCCGACAAGTTCCGCGCCGAGTGGCCGTCCCTGCTGGAGGAGCTCGTGAGCAAGGGCGAGCTGAAGCAGGAGCAGGTCGCCCCCTACAAGCACCTCAACATTGTCGGCCTCGTCGGCTCCATCGACAACGACCTCTCGGGAACAGACGCCACCATCGGCTGCTACTCGGCCCTGTCTCGCATCTGCGAGATGGTCGACTACATCGAGGCCACCGCCGCCTCCCACTCCCGCGCCTTTGTCATCGAGGTCATGGGAAGGCACTGCGGCTGGCTCGCGCTGCTGGCCGGGGTTGCCACCGGCGCCGACTTTATCTTTATCCCGGAGCACCCCCAGGAGGGCAACTGGAAGGAGGGCATGTACGGCGTGGTGGAAAAGGTCAGTTCCGCTTGCCCTCTCCCATCGGCTTTCACGGCTAACTTTTTTTCCATCTCTGTATCAGCACCGGAAACTCGGAAAACGCAAGACGATCGTCATCATCGCCGAGGGTGCCAACGACCGCAGTGGCAAGAAAATCACACCAGAAGAGGTCAAGGAACTGTTGGCAGACAAGAACGGCCTGGCGCTGGACACGAGAATCACGACGCTGGGACACGTTCAGCGTGGTGGGCGAGCAGTCGCTTACGACCGTATAATCGCCACCCAGATGGGAGTGGAGGCCGTCAGGGCCGTCATCGAGGCGACGCCAGAGACCGAGACGTGCTTCATCGCCGTCAACGAGAACAAGATCGTCCGCAAGCCCCTGATGCAGGCGGTCAAGGACACGAAAAGGGTTTCCTCGGCGATTGACGCCCAGGACTTTGACCTCGCCATGTCGCTACGTGATTCCGAGTTTGCAGAGCAGTATCAGTCATTCCAGGTGATGACCACGCCAGATACGGACCTGCTTTTGCCCAAGGAAAAGGTAAGCACTCTTCCATGGTCTTTATGCTCATGCCCTGACAATGTATAGCGCATGAAAATCGCCTTCATCAACGTCGGTGCCCCCGCCGGCGGAATGAATGCGGCCATCCGCGCCGGCGTCCTCTGGTGCCAAGCCCGCGGCCACGAGCCTGTTGCCATCCACAACGGCTTTGCAGGATTCGCCAGGCATCACGGCGACAAGCCCCTGGGCGCCGTTCGACCGTTCGACCCGCTCGAGGTGGACGGATGGGCCAGCAGGGGTGGGTCCGAAATCGGAACCAACCGCGAGGTGCCCAGCCAGTCGGGCATGGAGCTGATTGCGAAACTGGTTGCCCAGTACGAATTCGATGCGCTGTTTGTCATTGGCGGCTTCGAGGCCTTTCAGGCGGTCTCGGAGCTTCGGCTGGCGCAGGAACAACACCCCTCGCTCCGCATCCCCATGGCCTTGCTACCGGCGACCATCTCGAACAACGTGCCGGGCACCGAGTACTCGCTGGGCTCCGACACGGCCCTCAACGCCCTGGTCGACTACAGCGACATGATCAAGCAGTCTGCCGCAGCCACGAGGCGACGCGTCTTTGTGATCGAAACGCAGGGCGGCAGGTGCGGCTACCTGGCCACCTTGGCCGGCATGGCTTGCGGTGCGAGCGCCGTCTACACCCCCGAGGAGGGCATCAGCCTCGAGATGCTGGCGGCAGACGTCAAGCATATCAAGGACATTTTTGCCAAGGACAATGGCCAGTCGCGCGCCGGCCGCCTCGTCCTCGTCAACGAAAAGGCCAGTCAAGTCTACAACGCCAAGCTCATCGCCGACATCCTCCGCGAGGAAGCCCACGGTCGATTCGAGGCGCGAGACAGCATCCCCGGCCACGTGCAGCAGGGTGGCGTGCCCTCCCCGATGGACCGCTCAAGGGCCGTTAGGCTCGCCATCAAGTGCATCCAGCATCTGGAGGCGTACGGCCCGAAGCCGCACGACAAGGTCAAGCGAGACCCCGGGAGCGCGGCCGTCATTGGAATCCGCGGCGCAGACGTCGCCATGACGCCGATGAAGGAGGTGGAGGAGACCGAGACGGACTGGCCGAACCGTCGTTCCCTGGCGGCCCACTGGACCGATCTCAAGGAAAGCGTCGACATTCTGGGCAATCGGGGTCCGTATCCCAAGCCCGAGCCCACTTTGAAGGGGCTCAAGGCCAAGGACGTCAAGCGTGGACTGGAGTAGAGGTAAGCGCGAGGCCAGGCTGATGCAAATTGACGAGAACATGATTTTTGGATTCTGGTTGTTTTTTTTTTCGTCCCACACCTCATTCGCACCTATATCCTGTTACTACCCGACTTTTTTCTCGCCCGTTGCTTGATTATAGATATAAAATATTGCTTGATCGCGTGGACCTCGCTCGGTACGGCTACTTTTCGCAAATACGACTTTGACGCACCATTGCGTTGTGGATTGCATGCTTCCCCACTAGCATTTTTCTCTGGCCCTCGACGAGTGTTGCTTTGGACGAAAAACATATCCTGTCAGCCCTTACGACTCATGTTATTAAGCTTCTCCGCGAACCAAAACTATCTGGCGTCATGCCAACCCCTGCTCTTATATGGCAACCGAAATGGGCGTCAGCTCGTAATCCACGGTAAGCTCGGCTGTCCTCCTGCATTATAATGCTTGCTTACCATCGTGGGGCTGGAGAGTCTGGACCAGACGGACCCGACCAGCGGCTGCGACTATTGGTTCCTGAAGTATACCCCAGCCTCCTCGCTTCTCCATGTCTGCGGGTTGCTTATTCACCGCCAGGCCAATGAGGCAAGTTGGAGCAAAAGGGGCAGATGCTCGCAAGAGACTGAATGCTAGAGCCAGAACTCGGATATGCCAGCCCATCCCGCTCCAAGAAAGCAGCTTGCTCAAAGGCTGAGATATATACATCCAATGATGATGGCCATTCTCAGCGATGAGCTAAGAAGACGTTTCACAAGAAACCTTCCCAGCTTGTGCTGTCAGCCTCGAAATTTCGTCTGTTTCGATGCCGATATCATACTCTTATGTCAGATGGCCATGGTGATCGTCCCTTTTCTGACCCTCCAATTCAGCCCGCCGTAGTCATCATCCACTTGTGGTTTCCACTTGGCAGGGACACTCGCGCCCAGCTCGGGGGCGGCCTCTGTGCAGTTTATTGCATGCACCATCTGCCGCTATGCTTCATTTTCTTTACAATTCAGTCCCTGCAGTTTTAAACACCACACGCTTTTAGACCGGCTCTTCAGACCTTGACCTTGGACTGCTGCCTGCCGTGGCCGATGATAGCATACTGTCGCCAGACTCGGTGACATCTGTGTAGCCCTAGCTATATCGATTGTGGGTTTCAACTCGCACGAAACAGCCGCAGGGATGGTTGCGATGACGGGCGCCCGTTCCCTGGCCATTCTGGCCCTCGCCGTGCAGTCGGCTTCGGCGTCGATGGCGGCCTGGTGGGTTGGCGACAGCAGGGCGCCGCAGATCATACGATACAACCAGACGCTCGGCGCCATCACCTACAGCAGCTGCCACGCCAAAGACGCACCTGCGTTTCCGCTGGACAGTCCCAACGTCCTGGACGTGATATACAAGCCTCGCAACGGCACGTCGCTGACGGGGCAGGGCTGGTGGAATTCCAAGACCACTGCTGTAAGTCTTGTCTGGTCAAGCAGTTCCAAGGCTGGTGCTCACACCCCATCTAGGCCTCAATATTCTATCAGGACGTCGACGGCCAGCTGGTCAACATCTACCAGGAGTGCAACCTCAGCACGGGCAAGTTCCGCCGCATCACAAGCGAGATCATCAGCAAGGACTCGCCCTCGGTCCACGCGCAGACGGGCCTGTCGTCGGTCCTGCTGTCCAACGAGGGCAGCAACGACGGCTACCGCGTGTTTTACCACGACGAAAAGAAGCAGGTCAACTCGATAGGCTACAGGCCGGCGACGTCAAAGTTTTACTATGATGGCGTCATCTCGCAGGATATACCGTCGGGCATGGGCTTAGCCTCGGCCTTTAACTCCAACAAGAACTACTCGGTCGTGCTGCCCAGGGATGGGGAAAACATTGAGCACGTGCGGGCGTGGTCTGACACGACGCTGAGGCATGGAATCAGTGAGTTTGGCGACGGGGAAGCAAGACGAATGTGACAAGACCTTGCTGACAAGCTCTTCCGCATCAGCAACCCTGCCCCGGCCCCTCGAGTTCGCCGGCGCCGGCAACATGACGAGCCTCGCCAACCTGACCGACTTTGCCCTCGACCAGGACTTCAACCTCGCCTCGGGCCCGGCCAAGACACTGCCCAGCTGGACCGCGGACCCCAAGCTGGCCATGTCGACCGACAGCGGCACCAAGCGCAACGTCTTTTGGCTGGGCACGGACCGCCGTCCGCACCGCATCTGGATCAACACGCAGACGTGGGCGCTGCTCGACACGGACGTCGGTGTCGAGCAGTGGCCCGCCGCCGACGCCGACTCGGACCTCGCCCTGGCCTACGAGCGCGGCACTGACCACGTCCGGCTCTACTACACGGTCGACGGGCTGCTGCGCGAGGCGCGCTACGACACGACGGCCACCGGCACCAACTTTGAGTGGAAGGCCGCCATCACGGTGCCCATCGTCGCGCCGCCCGGCGAGACCACGACGGCCGCTTCACCCACGGGCGGGACGACGGACAGCAGCACGACGGATGCGGCGACGACCGGCGATGACGGCGGGCTCTCGACGGGCGCCAAGGCCGGGTTGGGCGTCGGCGTCGCGCTGGCCGTCGTGGCCATTGGAGCGGCCCTGATTGGCATGTGGTACATGCGACGGGTCAGGCGGGCCAAGGCGGCCAAGGCTGCGGCAGACGAAAAGGACGAGGAGAGGCGGCATCAGGAGGAGCGGCAACAGCAGCAGCAGCAGCAGCAACAGATGGACGGCTATCAATACCAGCAGCAGTACCACCAGCCCCACCACCAATACCAGTATCAGCAGGACGCCGGGGCGGGCTATTACCCGGGCGCCTCGTCCGGCCACCCGGACAGCGAGGTGAGCAGCCCGGCGACGACGTACCACTACGGCTATGCCTCGGACAAGAAACACCCGCTCGTGGCGACGTCGCCGTTGCATCCCCAGCCGCCGGTCGAGATGCACGCGACCCCGGTCGTGTATGAGCTGCCGGAGCAGCGGAGGGCGGTGGAGATGGACGGGGGAGGGGGTGAGCTGCTTTCGCCGACGAGCACGCTGCGGTAGGGCTAATGATTTTTTCTGATGATTCGTGCACTTATAGGCAAACAGTTACAAAACAAATGTTCCCTTCCCGTCATCAAGTCGTTACATGTGTTAGACGATACCTAATCCAAAAAAGGGACCAGATGCAAAAAGACAAAAAGGCAGGGTCGACCCGGCTCGAATAAGTCCCAAAGAATAAGAATGCCATCCAATTTTTGTCACAAATTTCAAGCTGTCAACGAAGGTAGCCGCGCGGCCGGCGGTCGTAAAACATCTCCCTGTTGACGTCGACCTCGACCTCGCGGTCGTAGTACTTGTCCTCGCGGCGCTTGCTAGTCCGGCGGTAGTAGTCGGTATCGCGGTACTCGCGTTCGTACTCAATCTCGCGCAGGTGTCTCCTGCGGTGGCGGCGGATGTCGTCCGAGACCTCGACGAGGCGGAGCACGTCCTCCTGCGATGGGTTAGTCAAATGTTTGCAAAAAGCAAGGGCGCGTGGGACAACTTACGTATCGCAGGTATTGCATCACATAAAAAAAGTAGTCCGTCTCCTCAAAGTCGTAGCCCAGCTCCACAATGGCCTCGCGGCAAACCAGGTCCTTGGTGATCTCGGTCCACATGTCGTCTTGGCGTCTCGACCGCCGCCTGGTCGTCTTTTCAATCTCAATATCGGTCGTTCGCTTGTCCCGAATCTCGACCGCCAGGTGGTTGGTCTCGGTGCGGTCCCGCTCGCTGGCCCGGTCGCTGATGCTGGTGTACGAATCGTCGTCCCGGTCCCGCTCGCGCTCAGGGATGAACTTGGAGCGGCGCACGCCATTGTACCGCTGCCACGTCACCTCGGCGCCGCCGCCGCCCACGCCGTCCATGCGGACGCGCTCCGTTCCGGGAGGGACGTCGACGATGGTCCAGTCGCGGGTGGCGCCATGGTAGGCCTCGCCCATGCGGCCGCGGCTGTCGATGCGGTTGGTGAGGCGCTCCGCCTCGTCCGCATAGTCGGATCGCCGCGCGGGGGGCAGCGAGTGCGTGTGCCCGTGGTGGCCCTTGCGGTACTCGGCGCTGATGCTGGTGGAGCGGTGGTCGTGGTAGCCGTCAATGTCGACGCGGATCTTGCGCTCGCGTTCCGTGTCGACGACCCGCAGGGGCGAGGGACTGCGTGGGCGAGCCACGACCAGTGCGCCGCGGTCCCGTGACACGGAGCGGCGACGGCGAGTTTCGTGGATGTCGACTTCGGTGCGGTCGCGGTTCCGGGACACTTCAATCTCGGTGTCGCGGGTGACCTCGTACTCGCGGCTTTTGAGAATGGGGCGTGGCGAGGGTGGCGGCGGCGGCTTGGGGACGTGAATGGTGCCTGTTTGTTGTCAGTGTTTTGCAGGCCAAACCAAGATTGTGAGCTGCAGGTGTACTTACCGTGGTCAATATTCTTGTAATGCGTAATGACCTCCCTCTCGATGGTGGGCGCGCGAATGACCTCGGGTACAGGAGGAGGTGGGGGAGGAGGCGACGGGCTGGGTGAAGGCGCCCGCTCCCTGGAACGAGATCGCTCAACGATGCGAATGCGTTCGCGTTCCCTCTCTACAGACGGGGACCTGCCGCGGCGGACGATGCGGACGGGCGACGGGTCCCGCTGCGGCCTCTCCACTATGCGCGTGCTGCTCCGGATCCGTTCGACAGAGGGGCTCCGCCTCTCCCGCTCGCGCTCGACGACCTTGGTCTCCCTAATGTCAACCCTCTCCCTGACCGGAGGGGGGCTCGGGCTGCGGCTCGGGCTCCTGCGGCGAACGTAGCTGCGCTCCTCCTGGAAGCGGACCTGGCTGGGCGACCTGGGTCCGGGTCTCGTGACGGTCTCGACCTCTCGTTGGCGCAGGACCAGGGCGCCACCGGTGTCTGCGGGGCGGCGGGCGTCCTCGCGCCTCATGAAGGAGGGCAGGCGGGAGTCGCTGTCGCCATCGCGGTCACGCTCACGGACGGGCATCCTGCGGTCGTCGCGGCGAACCTCTTCGTAGCGCTCAAAAAGGTCGGTGTCTGAGCCGGCGCGATGGCGACGTGGAGGACCCGACGAGTAGTAGGACTCGCGGTCATCGTAGATTTCGCGGTGTGCCATGTTTGTGGTTGTCAAGTCGGGGACGGGATTCCGTTGGGCGTGCTGGTAGTAGGGTCCAGTGGCCTGCGTGGATTGAAGCTCAAGGACGAGCGTGCAGGACTCGGTCTTTTCGGATGAACCTGCGTTTGGGTTTATGTTTTGCGAATGAGTGGTTGGGATTTCCTGGCTCGGACCAAGCAAGGAGTTGTCTGCTTTTGCTGCTCGATGACAGCTTACAGACAAGAGTACTTGACAGGAAAAGAAAAAAAGACAAAGGGAGGGCGGATGAGAGTCGGGAAGAGTTGCTGAATGTAGGGTTTTCAGGGTCTCGACTCAAGTCACCGACAAGTCGTGCAACTCGGCGGAGATGCAGGGCGCTGGGGCAGAGGAGGAGGAGAAGAAAGACGGAGGTTCGGGTCGAGGAAACGTCGTCATCCAAAGAGTTGCTTGCTGTGAGTACGAAGTAGGTGGGCGGGCGGCTTTTGGAGGGGTTGGTTAGGTTGGGCTGGCGACAGGGGTTGTGGTGCACTGGCAACAGCGAGGAGTAGGCCTGAGGGACACTGATCGACCCCACCTATTTCGGACGATTGGGCAGGGGTTTGGGCCTGAAGCTGCTGTCTTTGGGCACTGCAACGAGTGGAGGCTAGGGGCTGCCTGGGATGGTCTGGTCAATCAATGCACATGATCAGGAATAGCAACAAGGAGGCAGAAGCCGTGCAAGACCGTGACATGGGATTGTTTTGCAGAACTGGGGGTTGTTTGAACGTTTTTTTTTGTCTGAACTCTGTTCCCTGAGCTGCAGCAGCGGCTGTTTGTGCTGTATAACGGTTGCAGTACAACGCACAACGAGGTGATGTGGTGCAGTAGCGCTTATCGGCGGGCCTGGCTTACGGCGCTTGCTACGGGTACGAACACGCCCAGTTTCTGGAGCTGATGAACCTTTCTGCTCTTGCTATCAAACAGCCCGTCTTCTCTTGATCCATCTTCTCTTTTTACTCATCGAGGTTTGCCTCCCTGCCATATCCCCTGGAGTGTATCAGCCCAGCCAGAGTCGCGGGGCCCAACGTGTCTCAGTCTCTACCCAAGCCCCGCCAAAGCCGTGCTCGTGCGCTGCGTGCCCGCTGGCCCGAAACTCGTCAGTTGCCTACCCTCAGCCTTCCCCTGGTTTGGGAGCGGTGGCATCTCAAACTTTACGGGACACGTAGAAACAGTAAAATCCTGCTGTGACAATGGTGATTTAACATGAGCGAAAAGTACGTGTATATGACTCGTACGTATAAAAACTAGACTGGATAGTTCCGTAGCATTATACGGGCGGGATGCAGTACCTTCTCTCCTGCCGTCCCCCTCCCTCTAGTCTAGCCTCATCAAGCCGAGTCTGACGCAATTGTGCAGTTATCAATTCCGTCTTGGACATGCAAACCTGTAATTATACGATGGCCGTCCTTATCACGCCTTCTCGTCGCTGCCAACCATTTGCCCTGGCTAGCAAATACGCCGCGGCTTCCCTGACGTGCCTCGTCCTAGCCCGGCTGCGTCATGCTTACCAAACGAACAGCTGAGTGCCGGCAGCAGGCATGCGCCAGTCACTGGGAGCCTCACCATCACCATCACATGCGCCTCCCGCCTCGAGTCGACCAACCGGACCAGGGCATCACTAGATCAGGTCGGCTAGGGGAAGAGACATCCAGGCTTGTTCTTGGGCCTGGTCTAGACCTAGATGCCGATGCAAGGCATCAAGGCAGGCAGCTTTTCGCTGTTGGTCCAAAGCCCTGGGTTTTGTTTCGCGCGACTGCTTGGAATTGAAGAGGGACATCCCAGGCTTGATGAAAAGCAATTTGGCAATTCCTTCGGGTAGCCATGGCCATGATATCGTGGCGTCAAGCCCTCGCAATGCAAAACAGCCCCGGACGACGACTAGCCCTCTGGTGTTTCCGTTTTCGGAACCCAAACCCCTGCACCCGTAAAAGCTTCCGCGATTCGTAGTGGGTCGATCCTGTCGCGCCGTGCTACTGCGCTTATCGATTGCTGCCCCGCGGCATAAGTCCCCCTCCAGTCAATCAATTTTTGGCGTGGAAGCAGGGTTGGGAATGCCCTCACGAATGCACAGATATTACCATTCTTCCAGCAAACCCTAAAAGCCCTACAGATGAAGCTCAAAGAGGTTACCCGTCTAGAGCTCCCCGCCTCGGCGGACATGCATGTGCATCTGCGGCAAGGCCAGGTCATTCACCACAAGCCCTCCTGTTGCCTTGTCCTCGGCTCATGTGCTGACACTCTTCATGTTAGCTCATGGACCTGGTTGTCCCAAGTATTCGCAATGGAGGCGTAGATACCGTTTTTGTCATGGTATGGATGCTCAACAACATCCTTGGTTCTGAACTACCGACTTGAACGATTAATACCCGAATCACAGCCAAACCTCCAACCGCCCGTCACCACCGTGGCCCAGGCCCTCGAGTACAAGGCTAAGCTCCAGGCCCTAGATCCCGAGGTCACCTACCTCATGTCCCTCTACGTAAGCCAGCCTCCCACCTATGGCGCAGAAAAGCCAAAGCTAAAGTCCCTCAGCTCCACCCCTCCGTCACCCCAGAGGTCATCGCCGCCGCTGCCGCTGCCGGCATAACCGGCGTCAAGATGTACCCGCAGGGCGTGACGACCAACTCCGAGGCCGGGGCGGGCGCCGACTTCCTCAACGCCTACGCCTCCGTCTTTGCAGCCATGGAGACCCACGACCTGGTCCTGAACCTGCACGGCGAGGTTCCCGGCGTGAGCCCTTCCGAGGACCTTTCGCTGGAGGAGGCCTTTCTGCCCGAGCTACGCCGCCTGCACGAGCGCTTCCCGTCCTTGCGCGTCGTGCTAGAGCACTGCTCCACCGCCGCTGCCGTTGATGCCGTCAGGGCCTGCGGGCCGAATGTCGTCGGTGCGTGAACCCGAGCCCGACTGACTGTTGATCGCCATCCCCTGGTGCTCGTCTGACATACCCCCCACAGGTACCATCACGGCCCACCACCTCTACCTGACCGGCGACGACAGCGAAGTAGACCCGCACGCCTTTTGCAAGCCCATCCCCAAAAAGCCCAAGGACCGAGATGCGCTGCTCAAGGCCGCGGCCAGCGGAGATGCCAAGTTTTTCTTGTGAGGGAGCCAAAAACCCGTCCTTTTTCCCTCCTTGCACCCAGCCTAACCACCACACCCCCCAACAGCGGCAGCGACTCGGCCCCTCACCCCCTCCCCACAAAATCCAACAAGCCCGCGCCCGCAGGGGTCTTCACCCAGCCCTACGCAACGCAGCTGGTCCTCCTCGCGCTCGAGGCCGCCGTCGACCGCGGCGCCGTGGCCGAGGACGAGGTCACGCAGGAGAAGCTGGAGCAGTTCCTCAGCCGCGCTGGGAGGCGTTTCTACAAGCTCCCCGAGCCCGCGGCCGGCAGGATTGTGCTCGAGAGGAAGGGGGACGTCATACCTGCCAGCATCAGGAGCCGAGACGGCGCCGTCGAGGTCGGGCTGTCCAAGGCCGGCGCCGGCGTGTTTACGCTGCAGTGGGCCTGAGGCAGAGTACCGAGTCTTGAACAAGGTAGAAAGTGTACTGTGCTTGAATTATCGACCAGTGACTGGTTTTGGTATTAACGCCTTTGTTGGGTACAGCAGCTGCACCCATACTCCTGTGAAGCCACGAAACAGAAAACATCGCACACATATTACTAAAACAAAATCAAAAAGGTCGACCTCCGGCCTCGGATCGGAAACAATCCTGTAGCAGCCCCGAGGTATCTTGTAACAAAAAGGTCATCGGAAGCAGTGAAATCAACGCAGCTTTCATAGAACGAGCACAGCCTTTCGGGTGTCCCCGGCGAGATGTTACAATGTCGCTAGACGTAGTGGCTTAGGAGCTGTGGGATGTCGTCGTCAGCCGTCTGCAGCTTCAAGCAAAAACAGAACCCTACTGGTAGACTTGATAGCTTACCTCTTCAGGCCACGGCCTGCTCGCTTTTTGCCAGTCTCCTTGCCAGCCGCAGCCGATCCCTTGGACTTGCGACCGGACTTGACGGGCGCCGGCTCAGGCTCCGCGTCGGCGTCGTCCTCCGTAGCAGCGCCGTTGCCATCCTCGACGGGCTCCGCGGCGTCAGAGTTTTTGGCCCGGCCGCGCGCCTTCTTGACAGGCTCGGCGACGTCCTCGGCCGCGGCGTCAGACTTTCTAGGCCGGCCACGCGCCTTCTTGACAGGCTCGGCAACCTCCTCGGCCTCGGCAGCAGCGCCGTTGCCCTTCTCGACAGGCTCTGCAGCGTCAGACTTCCTGGGCCGAGCGCGCGCCTTCTTGACAGGAGCCGGCTTCTCTTCGGCATCTTGGTCGTCGGTAGCCTGGTTGGCGGCAGCACCCCGCTTGCGTTTGCCGGCGGAGGCCGAGTTGAATGCCTCCTCGCTCTTGACAACCGTCGACGAATCGGACTTGCGTCCACCGCGGCCGGCCTTGGCAGGCTTCTCATCCGAATCCTCCTCGTCCTTGACAGGGGCGCGGGCGGCCTTCTTGGGAGCGGGTTTGGCGGGCTCCTCGTCCTCGGGCTCCTCCTTGGCGACAACCGAGGCGTCCGACTTGCGGCCGCGGGCCTTCTTCTTGGGGGGCTCGATCTCCTGGTCCTCCGGCTCCGCCTTGACCTTTTTGCGGCCACGGGCCTTCTTGGGAGCCTCGGCCTCTTGCTCGGCCTCCTCGTCGTCGGCGTCCTTTTTGCGGCCACGCTTGGCCCCCTTGGGGGCCGCGGCCTTGGGCTTTTGAATGTCAGTATCATATCAGAACCGTTCCGCCGCCAGGGCAGTAGGCTGCAGGTGGAAAACCCACAAAACATACCGTCGCCTTCTCGTCCTCCTCACCCTCCTCGGCCTCCGCCGCAGCCTTCATCTTGCTGACACGCTTGCGCCCACGGATGCCCTTCTCGCCGGGAATGTTGTACTCGGGGTCCTGGGTGGAAACTCAAAAGTGTGTCAGCAAGCAGATCCTGGCCTCTTTCGGCAGGCCAGACGTACACCCTTGAAATCCTCTGCATCGATGTGGCCCTGCTCGACACACCGGCGGATCTTTTCCTGCAACTCGGGATGGTCACTGCAAATGGTGTTAGCAAGGTGCCAAGTGCGCCCGGGGGTGTGGCTACTGACTTGAGCTCGTCGTATCCGTCGAGCAAGTCCCAGCTGTAGGTGCCGTCGTCCAGTTGGACTGCGTCACGGACATTGCAGAGCTGGAAGCCGGACACGCAGCCCCTTGGTAGCGAGCGCAGAAGAGTCAGCAAAATGGCATGCGGATTTTTTTGGCCGGAGCCGTCACACGCAAATAGAAAACCCACCAGTGCTTCCACTTCCAGCTTCCACGGTCGAGCTGGGGCATGACGAACCAGCTGCCGAAGCGCATCTCGCCCTTGGCACACTTGTCCTTGGCCGCCTTGCAGACGGTGTCGGTGCAGCCGGCCCGGTTGTTGGGGGAAATCTCTGTTTATGGTCAGTATCCATGTTTGTGAGAAGAATAGAAAAAACGAGAGTACTCACCGACTCGGTACGACATTTTCGTTCTGTGGTTGCTGCTATCGCGCGATGACGCGGTGGAAGCTGGAGCTGGAACTTTGAGTTCGGTCGCGCCTGGAGCCCACAGGCAGTCGACGATAGAACCAGGAGTGAATCCGCCGCAAAAAACAAAAATCTCAGGACCTCGGATGTCAGGCTGGTCTGATAATTCAAAGAGAGAATGTGTTCTCGTGGTTGTGTGAGAAAATAAAAAAAAAATAAAAGGGAAGAAAAGTCGGGAAGAAGCCAACGCGCAGGCTCAAATTGCCGTCGCGTACCTGCAAATCTGCCACGAGCCCCACTCCACCGCCTGCAGATTCCTAATCCGGAACCCCAGCCTTGCTTGCCTTGCCTCAGCGCACCTTGGACAAATCACCAATCTGTTTGACAATGGATACATTTCTTCTCTTTACTTAGATACCGAATATATGCCTCACAAAAAAGGACACCACCCAATGTACATGGCCGTCAGGTTCCTCGGGTCGACCGCCTGTTTGATCAGCTCCTCCACTTGCCCCTCCACCCCCAGCGGGATGCTCTCCTCCGGCAGCAGACCTCTCACCTTGCGCCTGATGCTCTCCACCACGCTGTGCGGGTTCAGCCTCACCGTCCCGTGCCCGACCCGGTCGCGCTTCTTGTCCCTCTGCAGGTCCAGCGTCGGGTCGTAGATAAAAGCCTCCAGGATCGTCATCAGCGTCTCCTCCTGCTGCCGCAGGATGCTCAGCGTCAGCTCGCAGCACTTGCGGAACGGACCCTCGTGCCCGTAGACCCCCATCGCCGCCCGCATGTTGTGCGTCAGCCGGAACGGCACCCGCTCCGGCGTCGCAAACGTCAGGCCCTTGTCAAAGAGGCAGTTGAAGTCGACGTGGAACACGCCCCCGTTGCCCTCCTCCAGCAGCACGTTCTCGCCGTGCCGATCGCCCAGCCCCAGGATCGTGCCAACCATGGACATGACCGCGCACGACCGAGTGTATTTGAGACGAGCCGCGAACCATGCCGACGGCTCCGGGAACTGCGACGTGAACCATGTCGGCAGTACCGCCGGGAACATGCCAAGCACCTGGTCGGTGAACACTTTGATGTTCTTGCCATCCCCGGCTGCCGCGTCCCGCATCAGCGTCTGTATCTGCCCGTAATTGGGCTGCACGCCTTTTGCCTTGTAAATGTTGAGCAGTATGTCTCGGAGGGTCTTGAGCCCGTCGACCCACTCGATGATGCCGCACTCCTCGTTCAGCGGCGTCACGGCGTACGTCCGGATGTACAGCCTCCGTCGGCTGCTCTCGGCATCGCGCTTCAGCGATCGGTTGATCATGCCGTTGAACTCCATCAGACGCTGGTCGGTCCGCAAGTCGTCCTTGGGCTTGACCAGGAGGCCGTAGATCTTGCCGTCGGACCCGCGGGCCTGCAGCTTGCGTGGCTTGGCCAGGGAGCTCAGCACCAGCACCTCGTCGAGAAACGAGTCGATCGTGATCAGGTCCTGACTAAAGGCCTTGTGCTTCCGCACATTGTCCGTCAGGGCCGGCAGTGTCGCCGTCAGAGTCTTTTCTATGGGCACCACCAGCGGGCACGGTGTGCACTTTGAGTTGAAGCCCAGGTCGCGGCTCAGGCTCGCGACCGTCGTCCTGTTGCTCTGAAAGTCGCCGTTGTTGCACGCCGACAGCAGCTGCTCGGCCAGCTTCTCGCCCATGCGCATGAGCTGCTTCAAGTCGAAAGCGGCGCCCTCCACCTTGCGGCCGTTCCCGACCTTGTTCAGCGCCGCGATGAGCTGGATGCCGCGGCTGCGCCTGTCGGACACCATCTTGGACGTCATGACGCTAAACAGGCTCCACAGCGACTGCCGAGGATGCGCGACAATCACCTTGACGATGATCTGCTGCAGGCACTGAAAGACCGCCGCGTGGGGGTGCGCTATTCGTGCCACAATCTGCGGCAGCGCCGTGTAAAAGATGTATGCCGGCATCTTTTGCAGATGCTTCTCAAAGTACTTGTGCAGCTCGTCCAGCTGCTGCTTTCGCCGCGAGTGCAGCTCCCGCGACAGAGAAACCTTGCCCTCGGGCGCCTTGTCTACGCGCGCCCCGAGCTCCAGCCAGAGGGTGAGGATTCGCGGCAGCGTCTGGTACAGATACTTGGTTCCATAGTTAAGAGACCGAATGTAGTTTTCAATCACCAGCTTGGCCGTCTCCCCACTCAGATATTCGTCGCTCTGGTCGTCTGGCCTGAGCGCCTCTTCCGACTCGAGCACCCTCTTGTAGTGGCGGCCCAGGTAGTAGTGGCCCTTTTCCCACTGCGAGTGTGTTTTTGCCGCCGTCTGGAATTGCTGGCGCAGGGCGCTGGCATGGGTCTGGCCGGCAGACTCCTGCCACTTGGCGAGCAGCAGATGCGCCTGCGCCGTGAGGAGCCTCTTTTCGGATTCGGGGTTTTTGCTCGAGGTGGGCGCCGCAGATCCCAGACCGGGGCCGATGAAGTTGTTGCCCTTGATGGCGCTCTGCAGGACCTGGATGGCCTTGCGGTGGTTGCCCTCCTTCCACAGCAGCCTGGCATTGTCGATCGTGGCCGAGCCGTCTCCCAGCCGATGGGCATGGAGTATGGCGTTGAAGGACTGGTGCATGGATCCCGCCTTCCTCGCGAGGCGCGCACTCGTCAACCAGAGCGAGGATATGTCGCCGTCGCCAAAGCTGGGACGCATCAGCTCCATTGCCGCCCGTCGGATGCCCAAGATGTACTGCTTGTCGTTGACGTAGGCTCCAATGACCTCCAGCCGACGGTTGAGCGTCGTCAAGGCGTCTTGCTGGTTGACGGTCTC
This sequence comes from Pseudopyricularia cyperi, assembly GCA_031306065.1. Classification (NCBI taxonomy): domain Eukaryota; kingdom Fungi; phylum Ascomycota; class Sordariomycetes; order Magnaporthales; family Pyriculariaceae; genus Pseudopyricularia; species Pseudopyricularia cyperi. Next base: position 10,883 of record JASAOQ010004717.1, on the reverse strand, counting down.
GCCGTCACCGGCTCCTTGGCTCCCCGCGATGAGCTCCAGGTCCGCCAAGACGTGAGCTTTCAACATGGCATCGTGAGAAGCCTGCAGAGAGGACGTGGTCGACCACGAGAGCGACGAACCGACCCTGTCCCTGAGCAGCTGGATGTATTGGTGAAACTGATCACGCCGCCCCTCTCGGAGACAGATGAGAGCCTGGCCGATGCCGAGGTTGAAGACCTCGGTCGTGTCACCCGCGTTGTACGAGCCGAGGTACTTTTGAACCGTCTCCCACCTGCCAGTCGCCCATGACGCCTCGACGGCAAACGGGGCCACCTTGTTGATCGTGGTCGGGGTAGTCTTAATGCCCTCGACATAATTGAGCAAGACGTCTGTACGAGCACGGGAAGGGGGTGGTTAGTGTGAATGATGACTGTGTTCGCGGCCTCGACTTACCATATTGACCAGACTCCTTGAGGCAGTTGAGCAGCTCCAGCTGGAAGTCGACATTGCCTGGCTCCTCCGCCAGTTGTATCTCGTACCACGCCTGCGCCTGTGCCCACCGGCCCGTTTTCCGATGGCTCAAGATTTGTTGGTTGAGGTCGACGACGCCCAAGCTCGCCGAAATGCCCTCTAGCCCATCCGGTTCGTCGATTTGCGTATAGATGAACTGCACTTCCGACATGAGCCGTGAAGTCTCGGCCGGGTCCGCCTTGGCACTGTCGCGCATCTTGGACGCGTGGGGTTCGAGGTGGAACAATGCTCTAGCATACTGACCGCACTCCATGGCCCGTCTGGCGAGGAGGTCGGCCGGTATTGAGCCGATCAGCTGCTCTACTCTTTGTATGGCCTCGAGACTGGTTTGTTCTTGTCGCTTGGTGTTTGCTTTTCGTGCTTGCAGCCACCTCATGGAGTAGTCCAGCACGCGGAATACGGCCTGCTCGTTTCGCAGTGTTAGCAAACCCGGCAGTGCAAACATGCGCAGCAGACACTAACCTCGCAATATTGCTTCATGTTCTCACGCTCCGCGTACGAGGCATCGTCCGGCAGCTCCAACTGCAAGATGCTCTGCAGCTCGGCAAGCACGTTGTTGCGGTCCTTTTGCACGGTGTCGTCTCCGACCACAATGTGGATCACCAAGTACGGCAGCAGGAACTCGGCGACGATTGGATCCTTGACCTTGATCACGCGCCGCAGCGGCTCAAAGAGAATCTGCGCAAAGGGGTTCTGACCCTTGTGCAGCAGGTCAAAGACAAAGGCGCGCAGCCAGTTTGCATACGGCTTGTTGGCGCGGAAAAGGGGGTACTCGATGTTGCCGTGCGCGATGGCGTTGACTCGGTACCGCGAGCTCATGAATGGTTGCAGGACCTCGCGGGTGCTTTCGGGGAGGGTCAACCACCGCTGGTATATCACCTCGCCCTCGCCCCCCTTGAGTGCGTATGCCGTCTTGAAGTCGGTCCTCTCGAGCAGCTCCTGCATGACGTATGAGAGGTAGCCCTGGAAGCTGGTGTCGGTGGCCGATAGGAAGGCCTTGACCAGGATCTCTTCCAGGATGAACAGGACAAAGTCGGTCGTCTCTAGAGCATCCTCAAAGTTCCTGGCAACAACAAATTGGCGGCTCTCCCGGGCAGTCTCGACTCGGTTCGGGTCCAGACAGCCCACGTAGCCGAGGCACTGGACGCAGAGACTGCTGATCTCGGGGTGCACGCCATTGTACTTGGCCGAACAGTCCAAAAGACGGCGCATCAGCGTCGTGACCGAGGTGTCGGGCTTTTCGCTGATGGCCGACGTTTGGAGATATGATTGGTTTGTGCGCAGATAAGGCGACAACTCTTTGAGGGCTTGAAGGACGACTCCGGGATTTTCGTTGCGGATCCTCTTTGCAAAAATCAAAAAAGCCTCCCTGCCGTCCAGAGGCCTCCGCAGCGTGTTGAGGCGCGCCTCGACGTCGGCGAGATCGGAAAGCCGGGCAAAGGACGGCAGCTCGTCGATTTTAGCCGTGAGCATTTTCTGGTTGTTGGTGAGGAGAGAGTTTAACATTTCCTGACAAATGGCCTTGGTTGCCTGGTCGAACAGTTCCCAATAATGGCCGATGATGAAGAATGTAGTCTCCAGCAAGAGGTCGACGTCGTCTTCTTCGAGGTTTCTAAGCAGCACGGCCCAGCAGGACATGGCCGCCGCTCTAAGCTCGTCATAAGCCAGGGCTGTGAGTAGAAATGCAGTAATCTGAGAAAGGGGTCAGTCTTGGCCCCGAGATAGCACCAGTGAAAGCTTCTTGACCTACCTGTGGCCTCGCGATTCTAATAAAGAATCGGCAAAGCCTGATCATTTCCTCCATCGCTCGAAGCGATCTTTTTTGTTCGTGGACAGGATAGGGAGTGGTTGTGCCCTCCTTCAGGACCTCTGCCATGTGCGCCGTTATGCCTAGCGCGTGGATCTGGAGAAAGCGAGCAACCATGTCTTTTTTCTTTTTGTACTCTCGCTTCAGGGGATCGTCAAAGGTAAGCTCCGACATGAGTAGCAGGGCAGCACGAACCTGAGTCTGTGGTCAGCACACAAGGACTCGGGACATTACCCAGTGATTTACTCACGCGAGCCTTCCTTTCTTCTCCCGCTTCACCTGCATCTCGCAAGAGCTCAAGCACGGTAAGAACGGGATCTGCAGCGACCAGGGCGCCGAGTTTCGTCTTGTCAAAGTGTGAAGAAATCCGTCGAAGGCTCGCCAAGACAAAGTCCTCGATGTTGGGGACGTCTTGGACGAGCAGCAGCGCGAGTATGTAGCCAAGATTATTGCTGTCGAGGATGGGCTGCCACGCCGCCTTGTCGCCACGAGCCTCGGCAATCTTTTGCACAACCTCCTTCTTCTTGGTCAAGACAAGCCAGGGCAGGGCATACTGCTGGATCGAGAGCAGGTGTTCCGAGACGCTGATTTGCAGCAGCTCCGCAGTGAGCCGTGTGGTCTGGGGCCGCGAGAGCATGTCCTTGACGGTCGAGAACGCTATGCTCCGCCAAAACGGTTCAAACAGCCGCCGCGGCGTTGCTTTGCGGGCGGCGGCAAGATTCAGGATCTAGAGGTGTATCTACGTAAGCCACAGCCGAACCGAGCGCTTGTGCGACTTACTTCGTTGAACGCAAACGCCGAGATCATCGTGTTGCTGTGGCCCAAAAAGTCGAGTAGTTTTACAAGGACCAGGCTCAAGCCTTCGTCGGACACGGTCCTAAGGGACGTCAGCGGAGAAGCAGTGCACCAGAGGCACAGGTACCTACATCCCGACTTGGCCCCATGCCATTATACACGTCTCGTTCAAATGAGCGACGTTCTTGTCGGAAAGGTTCTTGAGCAGTCCAAGTGCAATCGACTTGTTCCGCGCAACGATCTCCTTGGTCCCGAGCGTTGCAGACTCGGAATCTTGCAAGAAGACGCCAAGGGTCCTCCTGAACATGATCAGTAACGGTGGCAGGACACGGGTGCCGGAGACTCTTACCCGGCGGCGATTCGTAGCTCTCGGACAGAGCTGTTGAGCGATTGCACACACCAGTGGCCGGTCGCTGACTTTTCGAGGTTCAAAAGTTCGGGATCTCTGGAATGCGCAACTATCCTCTTTAAAGCCATCATGGCCACTACCCGAGACCTTCTAGAGTTGACAAGCAGTTTCACCAACTTTCCAAACAGAGCGGACACCATGAACTTTGCCGTGATGTCCAAGCACAGCGGAGCCTTGCGTGATCGGTCGTACGACGAGCAAAAAGAGCAGCCAAAGGTTGGCGCGTTGGAGGCATTGGTGGCCATTGTGAGGGTATTGTCGGCAGCGCAGGGTATATGGGCGAGGAGTTGGAGTACTTGACAGGCATGCTGCTCGTCGAGTGATGGAAATCCGTTGCTGCGGCGGGTTTATAAGTATCTGGGTTGGCAACCGTCTAGATGGTGGCAACTCACAATACGAGGCTGTCAAGCAAAGTATAGTCTCGCAAGCTAGAGGCCTTGAAGATGTTGCAGATGGAATCGAGGATGAGCGATAGGAATCTAGGTTCTGTCGAGAGTTTCCTGCGCTTCGTAGAGGGCTGAGATGCGGCGGCGGGCTGCTCGTACAGCTTCAGTGTGGCGACAGACTGCTTGATATGTGGCTCGACAAAACTGTCGAGCTGGACACCGGCGTGAAAGTCGGTTGGATACTGACACGACACTGCGTTGTTGAGGAGTTGGATGCAGCGCTGGCACAGGGTTGTGTTAGCGGTTGCTTTGGCCTGGTTCGTCAGTGCTCCCAACTCACCGCCATGTCGGTTCCAGCTCCGAGTCGGTCTATTTCTGTAGTCAGGGTGGCCAAGGGGTTGAGCAGCTGAGAAGTAGCAAGCCGGCCGATTGGCCTGTATGTAACGGCGGCATGGCTGACGTGGACAAGAGCGAGGCTAAAGATGTTCCTGGCTGCCACGCCCGCGTCGTCAATGGCAAAAAGCTGTGAGCCCGGCTCCAAAAGCCGACCGCAGAGGAGAACCAAAACGCCGAGCGCCTTGTGGTGAGAGTCGGCCTTGGTGCCGTCCGGTGAGGCCTGAGCTGCAACCAGGTCTACGAGGCATTGCAGGATGGCCACCGGCCGAATCGCCAAGGCATCTGCAAAGCTTTCCTGCAGGCCATAGCAGGACTGTAACGAATCGACAAGCCACGGGACAATTTGCTCAAAGGTTGAAGAGAGGGCGTTGTCGGGCTGTGTGGTCGACACGACGGCACTGCATATGATACAAAGTACAGACCATGCGTTTCCGACTGCATGTTTCACGGTGGCCACCTTGTAAGTCGAGTCGCCAAAGGACTCGTCCGGGAGGAACTTTCGGGCCGGCAGTTTGCAGGGCACGGGAGATTTGAGGGTAGTGGACGGAGACGAAAAGAGAAATCCTAGAGTAGCTAATGCCAATTGTTAGTAGGGCCATCGCCCACGCCGGGAGCCCTCTGACTCACAGTCAACGCATCCTCGGAGGTACCGAAGCATCGGGACGGCATGGGGCCAAAGAGCACTGTGCTGGTCAGCAGTGAGCAGCATGAAGCGGCAAAGCTCCTCTGTGGGACCACAGATGGCAGATGCCATCTCCATGCCGAGCAGCCTCAACACCCGGGGCAGAATCCACAGCCACAGCGGCTCGGCCCGGCGGAACAAGAACGTGCCTTCCTTTGCGACGTAGGCAAGGACGGCCGGGGTCTCGCGGATCGTCATCTTGAGGAAATTGACGGCCTTGAGGGTCTCGCCCTCGAGCTGGTCGAGCTGGGCCCGGGCGACGAAAGGGTCGCCCCATTTGAGGCCGTCGAGTGAGATGAGAGCAAAGACGTAGATGAGCATGTGGTTATGCTCGACGCGGTCCTCGGGCGTTTTGAGCAGGGAGGGGTCGTTTTTGACATGCTCAATGACGGGCAGGAACTTTTGCAGCTCTGCCGTCTCGTCGGCTGCACGGGACGACCTGACAGAAGTCGAGAAGTTCTCCACCAGCTGAGCCGCCAGGGTCGACGGCGGCGGCTGGTTTGGGCCTGGCGGCGGCATTGCCGAGCTGTCTCGGTCAGCCTGGTGGCCTCGTCCGATAGAGTCGGGCGCCATGTTGCATCCCTCACTATGCCATGGCGGGGGAACTCGACATGTCGCAAACGGGAAGGACGCAACGCGCGTTGTTTGATCGCGAAGTCACGTGCGGCAATTAAAGGCAGGCACGAGCTGCCGTCACGGTGGGGGGGCCCCACCAGCAGATTATCGCAGATGGAGCCGGACGATCGATCCTGCATGTTTGTTTGCTGTGTTGAACTTTTTGTTTTGTTGAAACAAAACAATCACACGGCCAATCGATTGCACAATGGGCATCTTTGCCAACAAAAAGTTCCGCGGCGCGGCCGACGCCAACAGGCTGGGCGTCAAGTACCGGACCGCGATGCAAAAGTACCCCTTCTTCCTCTTTGGCCTGCCGTTCATCAGCGTCATCGTCGCGGGCTCGTTCGTCCTTACGCCCGCCGCCGCAATCCGCTACGAGAAGCATGACCGCCGGGTCAGGCAGATGACCAAGGAGGAGGAGCTGGGGCTGGGCAAGGACCGGCGGCAGGTGGACATCAAAGAGGAGTACTACGTAAGACGCATACAAGACGAAAAAAGGAGGATTGCTACGGATCGCTGACGATTGACGGTAATCTACCAGAGGCTCGCGGCCAAGGATCTCGATAACTGGGAGCAGAAGCGCGTCGAGCGTTTCAAGGGCGAGAGCGACGGCAAACTGTAATGCGTTCAAGTCAATAGACTCGTCTACGTGAAGCAACCAAGACTGGAGCGGCGAACCAATCGATGATGCCGATTGCGACCATGCCGATCTTTGATACGGCTGTGCCTCCTTGACCAGGAATTGGGTGTCTCATGGGCATCCGCGTCTTGTGGGAGGCAAAAGGTACCGTTCGACCGCGTACCGGGTGTAGCTTTGGCTGCCGTGCCAAGCCTCGCGTTCTAGTCAGCCACGGGCTATTATGCTTTGGCCGTGTCGTTTCGCATAGCGGTTGACTGTGTGCCTCTCTACTACCATGCAGCGGGCGTACGCCTTTACAAGTAGGGTAACCAACAGTGTACCCCTGGGTGGCACGTCGGGGTAAACTCTCAAATAGTGGTTTCTACAGCAGTTCAAGGTCCACTAACCCTTTGGGCGTCCCAAACACTAGCCGTGAACTCTACTCACAAGGTGTGCCGGGGTGCTCGCAGACCGAGCGGCCACAGCCGAAATGCAAAACAGCCCCGCTCTGTTCGCCCTTCTGTCGGGACTTTCAATGTATGATGCCTGCGAAGCAATGTTTGTTGGAAAGCGATCTTGTTCGCGTCATTGTTTCAATGCGACGCGGCACATGTTGATGTTGGGCGTACTCGGCGGGCTTTGATAACGAACACCAATAACTTTTTTTTTATCGCAGACGTGCCGCTGATCGCGAACGACTATGCGAATCGACAGACCCGACTTGGCACGAGGGCTCGGCCCTCCATAAGAGTCACTTTTTAGCTTCTCACGTCTGAATGCAGGTTGGCTGCCAACAGCGTCCAAGCAATCGTGTCAGGTTAGCAAAAACCAAGTAGGGCTGTGAACCATACAAACCATCAAGACGGGGCAAGGAGCCGGTCGCAAGCCCTGCGGTGCAATGTCGGTGCAACGAGTTTCTGGAGCTAGGAGGGTGCCTGAAGCTGAACAAGACCTGTACCTTGAGCTACAGTCTAGCTGCCGGCTCGCTACCGGCGACGCAACCCCTCCCGACGGCGCTCTTGGCCCGATCAAAGGTTCCTGCGCTAGACCGGATGGGAGTTGAGTCGGTGGACTTTAGTTTGGTGAGCCAGGCGGCTGCATTTGGTGCCAAGCAATCCGGCTCTATTTTGTTTTCTGCTGTGTCTCTTTCGCTCACCGATTGTTTAAAGCTCTTTAGGTTTTTGCCAACCTCATTGCGAAGCGGTGAGACTGGAGGATATTCACTAACTGTTGTAAGCTTGAGGCCAGAATAGGGGCATAGATACTTTGCAACAAATCAGACCCGAAAAAAAAAGAACCTCGGATGGTTTGCGTGCGCATGCCCTTGTTCAGCTTTTGGGCACTATTGGCAGACCGGGGGCCTGGAAATCCTCCCTTTCTAACCCAAATTGTGTGTGTCACACGCATCCCATCCATCACAACAAGCCACCACCAATTCACTGTACCTGACAGCTCGGCTTCGGGATAATATTGTCTGTATTCAATCACGTCTCCCCGCAATGCCAGCCTGCAGGTTACCCGGTGGCGGTGACATCGGCCGTGCAGCAGACAGCTAGAGTCCCGCATCGGGACGAGGTGAGCGACCGCAAAAGAGGTGGAAACATTGTATTTTTCTCTTCCTTTTTACGATATCACATCATTTCTTTCGCAGCAGGTGACCCTTTTTGATGGCTGGCCACCCGCACCTTTTTAAATGGCTTCGGCGCCGAGATCAAGGCACAGTGTCGCAATGAGGCAGGCCACGTGGTATCGCTTCCGCGTTTTCTTTTTTCTTCTCCTTTTGAATATCTACGACGTACGTCTGTAATATCGCTGCTCAGCAAATTACCTCGTACTCTTCTGTTCGGGCTCGGGCGGGCAAGCTCGGCGGGCAAGCCCTGGTAAAAAAAACAGCAAAGCTTTTTTTGCATCTTATTACCACAGAGCCCGTGCCGAAGGATCCGAGACTTTACTATTCGTACCTACCCCTGGTACCTTGTTAATAAACTCGGCAACCCCCTTTAGGTGGGTGGGTATTATTTTTTGCTTTTCAATAGCACAATATGAAGTTTAAAGTAGTACCAGGTATTCCAGGCCATGGCAAGATTCAGCCGGTGCTACCCAAATCAGAGCCGTTGCAAGTCTCTCTGGTCCCGGAACTTGGGAACCGGCAAGAAGGTTTCTCGTTTTCTCCTCCTGCCTCATGTAAACAGACGGTTGGGTTCTTTTAGGATTTACAGTTGGCTTCGTAATCAAAAATAAACAACATCAGCGCTCGGCCTACAAAACAGATATATGATGCCGACAATGTTTTGGGATGGGGGCCGACGGCACACGACATGACATGGCAGAGTTTATTGGGAGATGAACCTACTCAAGTAGTGTCCTCGGAACCAAAGTGACGCTTGTGGCTGTCCTCGCGGGACCTGATGGAATGTAGGGCTTTCGTAAAAAAGGACACTCTGTACAAGAATAGCAATCGTGCTAGTCCAGGGGGGCATTTCGATTTCGATTTCGATTTCGTACGGAGAGTCAGCTCCCATCTACTAGTGCCGTTCGTATATTGCTGCCTACCTGCCTCAAGCGGTATAGAGGTTATAGTCGGACCAGGAAAGCTGTGGTATAGATGTGTACGCCCCCCTGGCTTCGACGTCTGGTTGACGAAATCAAAACAATGCTCTGCTGCCCGAGCCATGTTTTGTTGTCAATTCGAGACTTGCAATTCCATCCTCGAGTCTGGCAAAGGCACCAGTGGCAAACAGTCGTTCATGGCATTCGCTTTGGGGCTGTTGATTGGGCAGGACTTGAATGGCAATGATGCAAACGAGATGCCAATGTTTTGGTGGGCAGATCTGTTTCTGGTCATGGTCCTGCCCGGGAACATGCCCGGGAACGGGCGTGAAGATCACGAATCCTATCTCTCCCTCTTTTTTTCTTTCGTCTTGTCCCGATTCCAGAACCTTAGAGACGGACACGATCGATCGACGCAGGTACAGGTTCATTAGGCTTCTCAGCACTAATTTCACCAAACCGTCGAATGCGCTTGCGCGATATGACCCGCCAAGGTTCCAAAGGATTCCTTTCTTCTTCGCTCTCGTCCAAGCCGCCCCCGAACTGACGACGGTGTGCTTTTTTTGTTCTTTTTTTTTTCGCATCGCGGCACTAATACCAAGTTTCTCTGTTGGGGACACAAGACAAAAAAAAAACCGGCCGTCTTCCTTGCATCATCCCTCCCCGGCTCCAACGCCACCCCTTGTCCATCCCACTTTAAAGCGGTTCGAGCATCAGGACGGACGCCGAATAACTCAGCCTGCACGACAGCGTGAATGAGATAACGAGGAGAACAAAATAAGTTCGGGTGGGAGAACCTAAACGCTCTGCTTTGCGTATTTGCAACCGTTTGGCAACCGGACAAGACCTCCCACGCGGAATTCATCTGAAACGAAACGGGATGAGGAGTAAACTGGGATGGCAGGATGCTTCCCCCTTCTCGTCCGTTTGCACTGCCATCGCTTCTTGTTTCTTTTGTGAATAAGCCGGAGCATTACATGCGCAAATCACATCCATTTTGCTACTACTGTTCTACCTTTTTCAAAAAGAGCCATGGGTTCCCCCCTGTCCACCAGGGAGAAAAGAGTCCTCAAAGTCTTAGTAGATGACATATTGGGCGCTGATCACGGCCTCATGACGTACCGCCACCCACAAGGCTGTTTTTTTTTTCTTTTTTTTTTTTTTCTTATCGGGTCCCACCGCAATATCAAAAGAACTAGCAGACGCAGACAGACCGCCTGATCAAAGGAGATGAATTTGATAAAATTTTCACGCTTCGCCCTGCCCGGTTTGGACCCTGAGCCCGAGCTTCGTACGGAGGGCAGTAGTAGCAATAAATTAAAAAGTTTGGTACGAATACGTAGTCGGCGATGAACTGTCAAGGTACATCCCTTTTCGGCCTCAAACGGGGGTCGGCAAGACACAAAGTTTATTCTCTTGCAGATGGCGAGTTAAAAAACTGTATAGCATAGCATTTGTCGCAGTTCCCCTGGTGTCGAAAAAAATAAGGTACACTTACGAAGCGTAAACATTTTGTTTTATCGCCTCGCCTTTCGTTTCTTGAGGTATTACTCCGCGGTTTTTCCTTTATCGTCCGTGTGTCGTCCACCCCCCCTTACGGACGTCAAGTCATGCTGCCGCCGGAAAAGTGACGACCTCAACTGCAAGTCGGGGCAGCCCAACATTCCGTCTCTGCACGGCCTCCTCCGTCGTTGGTTTGCCCTGCTTTGCTTCTGTTCTGGGCTGGGCTTCTAGCGTTTTCTCTCGATCGATGCGATGGCAGCGCTTCCTTTTTGCTTGTGCACCTGTCCGAGGCGGACGCCAGCCGTAGACTACTACGTACATGGCGGGTGACCTGCCCTACCCGAAGATCGAGATGCCGTTCTTCGGACGTCGTCTGTCTCGTTTCTTTTTTGTCTCTGCTGGTCTTCCATTGATTGCAACAAGTCCTCAATGGATCTTCCTTTCCTCTCTGTGGGGTACAAGGTACCAAGCACTTTGGTAGCATCAGCCAACCCAGTAAACCTGCCCGCCGGCCCACGCCCACGCAGCTACGGATAGCTTACGACGTCCCAGTCTCCACACCACCTGCACACCCCCCCTCCCACACACTCCTCCACACCATCACCACC
>JASAOQ010004711.1:0-18040 GCA_031306065.1 Pseudopyricularia cyperi | reverse complement strand
AACTAGACCAGAGCCAGAGGTTTTTTTTTTTTTTTTTTTTTTGTTCTTGTATAACGTGACACGGTCCCAAAGGCACGGCTGGCTACCGAGACACGGCATCGTCTATACAGTTCAAGCAAGGTAGCCACGCCGTGATGCACCCGTGAGAAGTGATTGGAGTTAATGAGGTGGCTTTACATTATTGCCGTGTATTGTGAAGATGTGCATCGTATCACGCATTCTATCTGCCAAGGTCTAAGGTCTGGGCGTGGATATAGATCCCGGGTAGGCTCCCTCCTTGCTTGGTTGGCGTCTGCTTTCTTTTGCTTCTTCTTCTTCTTCTTCTTTTTTTCTTGTTATTCGAATCGGATCTTGCTTGGAGTTGTGCCGTACCACACTCCGGCTTGTTGGTTGGCGGCCGGAACAAGACAAGGTCAAGGAAGATGAGGTGGATATCGCGATTTCGGACCCCAATAATCAACACAAGACCTCTTGGCAGAAACCGCTCTCCCTGCTGTCAGAGGCGGCCGAAAGGAACCACCAGCCCTTTGTGATTATAATTAATACAGTCAAGTATTTCCATCCCATCGTTTTGGGAAGCTTACATATTTCTGGGCTGCCTGGGCACCACTCGAGAAAAACCCCGTCCTCTCCACCCCCTCATCCTTTTCCCTCTCATCGTCGTTGTTTGCTCCCCCCCTCCTCTCGCTTGTTACAACGCATTGCTTGTTACGAGTTATTGGACCTGAGACAAAGAGCCTGGATTTACCGAAAGCCATTTGGGGCTTTCGGGACGAAGCAGCACCCATCAGTCCTCGTGCACTACCGGTGCTTTTCTCCTACGTCTCTGTCTCTGTCTCTCTCTCCCCCTCTCTTTTTCTCTCTTCAGCGGACGGGCATGGTATGCCGATACGACGCCATTTTGGCGATTTATCTGGGGAAACGCCCCTTTTGATACAACGAGGAGCAAACCGGAGCAACTTTTGCTTACGCACGCACGCAACAACGACAACAACAACCCAGGGTTGAACTCGTTTTCTGGTCGCTTGCTTGCATCTTATATCTGAAAAGGCTCGTCCCGTCTTGTCTTTTTTTCTTCTCTTATTTCTTCTTTTACCCAGCCCTCCCTTGCCCGAAGCTACCCCGAAAATAATACCCCCAACTCTCTTTTTTGTCCATGTTCAAACGAAAAAGAAAAGAACAACCAAATATAATCCACTCAATTGTGTCTGTCATTGAAGTTGATAACCTTTGGCAGGCTGGTGCGTCTGGCTAACACCAAGGAAAACTGCTCTCTGTACGACAAAAAAACAGTCTACAACAAGGAATTCCCTCCCATCTACGAATTTTTTTTTCTCTTTTGGCAGATTCAAGCGCCCAGTCTTCCGAATAGCCCAGAGATTTTATTTCGCATTGCTGCAACTTGTCTTGTCCATGCATGCAACAAGGGGAGATCTTGACGGCTGTGGCTCAGACCTTGAGGTCATTGACGGCCGCCAGTCGCATGCTGCCCGTGAGGTAGTGGGCAGATGATTGCTTCTTTTCTTGCCTTGATTAAGCCCAAAAAAATAGCCAAAAGCCACACGAAAAGGGCACACAAGCACCAGGGAAAGGAGAAGAAGGAAGGGGAAAACAGAGGCCAAAGCAAAGCAAAGTGGGTAGCGCAAAAGCAGCCGGGCCTTTGCTATGATAAAAATGCCGTCATTCTTCATACGCCGACGGTCCCCCAAGGACCGGAAGGAGTCGGTGCCCAGCAGCGATTCGACGGTGACGAGCGACGGATCGACGAGCCACGATTTTAGTTTACAGCAGCAGCAGCAGCAGCAGAAAAAGAAGCACCAACACCAACACCAACACCAGCAGCAGCCCAGCAGCAGCAGCAGCAGCATCACCAACGGCGGCGTTGTCGTCGGCAAAGAGCGGCGGGCGTCGGCGCGGGTGCTGATACAAGACCTCATCAACCGGTCCCTTCGAAGTCGGTCAGGGTCTTTGTCGGGGTCCACTAGCGGTGAGCAGCGAGGAACGCCGAAGTCGACGACGGGGCCGCCTTCTGGGGCGACGACGCTAGCATCCGGAGCAGCAACTGGAGCTAGAGCTGGCACCCCGCTACAGGAGCGGGGGAAGCCCTGCGAGACAGTGACAGCGGTAAGTCGAATTGGGTTGGGTTTGATGTCCATTGAAACGTTCTTCTTTTTTTTTCTTTTTTTCTTTCTTTCGGGTTGTTTTGTTTTGTCTTGTCTTGAGTCTTTTTAATGCTCATTCTTTCTTCACCTGAGCTCCCCTCCATGGACCCCTGTTTTCTATTCCGGTGGATGGGCGGTTTTACTTCCCCACACTTTCGGGATTCCCCTCACATCACCAAGTCAGGCAGGCCACTGCATCTTCAGCCTGATGCAAGTTAGGGTGCATGCCGCCGCGTGGTATGTTATGTTATGTTATGATACGGGACTCGGTAACTACAGTTATTACAAGGTAATAAGACTGTTTTGTACTGTACCGTAGTTACTGTACTGTACCATCATGACACAAACACCAGGTCACAGCCAGCCAGCCAGCCATTGGGAAACAAAATACGAGGCCAGCTAAGCTACCATTCGGAAATACCATCCCATCCTCCTCCATCCCATCCCATCCCCCATCCCCCATCCCCCATCCAATCCCCATTATGAATGAACCCCGTCCTCTGCTGGCCGCGTGACCATTATACACTTTGGTTCCTGCATCAATCGGAAGACGAAAAGGACATCGCATCCCTCTGGCACTGGGGAACGCTCACTCAATCTTTTCAGTGCCAATTGCTTCTGTTCCCATCCCCCTCCGGTCTACATCATTGCAATCCCATTGTTCATCAAATGGCACTGCCATTGGCCCTGGAAATCTACTCCAACTCCATACCGACTTCCGCACACTACCCTGAATCCCATGGCCAAGCTCGGGAACGTCCCAGCCGCCTTGCAAAGCCTCATTCCCCTTTGACAGACGTCCCTTTCCCCCGGATCTTGCGTCGCACATGATCGATCCTACTGCATGCCACGGCAGGACAGATTGGACGGCAACCGCTTGGAGACAAAGTAAAGGCTGACTGGAATCTCGCACCTCGACCCGGCCATCCGTCGGTATTTTGTTCCACAAATCGTCAAGTCGCCGCCATTGAGCCCACGCTCGCCCGTCAACTCGAACAAGCCCCTGCCCTCTCCACCGCCGCTGGCCAGCGAGCAAAGACCAAAGCCAAGGCCGGCCCTGAAGCTCCAACGCATCATGTCCACTCTCAGCGAAAAGGAGCTCGAGAAGCTCTTCTCTGGCGCCCCGCAGTTCTTTGCCCGCTCCGAGGGCGTCAACACTGGCGCTCCCAACCCGAGCGTCGCCTTCCCGTGGGACGAGGCCCTCCAGATCCGTGACCTGGCCGACCACGTCCGGATCGAGGATGAGGCTTGGGCATGTGTGACCGCCCTCCCCCACCTCGTCAGGTCCCCCCGGCGGCGGAGCAGCGTCGCCGGCACCACCAAGGTGAAACGTGCGCACTTCAACCCCAGATGCCGCGAGCGGCCGAATATGCTGAGCATGCAGGGTCTGGAGAAGGGTACTGTCGGGTTTTCGGCCGCCCTGGAACTGTCGGCAGCTGACGCTCTGCAGGAGGAGCAGTATGGGTTCGACAGTGCCAGGGGCCACCGGCCGCTGGCCATCGTCGAGGCGAGGCAAAGGATGCTCACGTCCAAGGACGGCCTGCGGTACATGGAAGAACCGGCGATAATGGAGCAGCTCATCAAGAACGGGCGGCGATATATCGACAACAACATCAAGGACAATACGCTTTCGACCGACTTGTACAATGAACTGTTTCTCCACATCCTCCACCCCCCAACCCGGGTCCTCGACCACCAGGATCCTTATAGCCTCTCTGTCCAGATTCAAGCCTTGCTCAAGGTGCTCAACGCACCGAATGTTTGGATTGACTTTTCTCACGTCGAAATGCGTATCCGGCTTGGCCAGATTCTTTGGGACAGTACCGGTGCTCCAGCTGGCGGGGATGTTGTTGATTCCGAGTACACCGGCCAAGACGACGACACCGAGGCCAGGTCGGAAGAGCGCTACTGGCTTCTCTTGCAGATTTTGTTGGCCTGCGAGCTTTGGATCAGACTGGACGCTATTGTCGAAGCTGACGAGGCGGGGACAGACCATATCAAGCCCCGTGAGATTTATCGGTTTCAACAAGAGGCCAAGCCAGCAGTGAAGTGGTCGATGCTCCTAGCCAAGTCATGGCTTGAGAACATCGAGGTCACGAAAGCCGAGGAGCGCAAGCCAGACGAGGAGACTACACCGCAGCAAAACTCAAGCTGGCTAGCAACATTCACCAAGCGATTGTCCTTGACCAGTGAACAACAAGGCGACAAGAGCCCCGCACAGCTTCTGACACCAGGAGCACAAACGTTGAGTCGCCAAAGGGTCGAGCAGCCGGCTTACGAAATGAGAGGAAAGCACGGTCGACGGCAGGTTGACGGGCTTACGCATTTCGCCCGCCGGCTCAAGTGGCCTGGGATCGACGCCTACGAAGCTCGAATATCTAAAAACGTCCGCGCCGTGTCGGAGCGCACTCCTCTCAACACCCCCACGGCAAGTCCTGCAGCAGAAATGACATCATACTTTGGAGCTGCTTCCCCTGTGAAGAACGGCAACAAGGGCCTTGCACCCGGTCACATAGCCAACCAAATCCGTCGCAAGCCATCAAAGCGCAAACCGATCGCCGCGGCATTGCATCCCGCCGGCTGGCTTTCCAAGAGCTACGTTTCGGGCTTCATGCTGCCCGGCGAGGGGCTCAGTCACTTTTTGATGTCGACGCTTCTGGAAAACGACCCAGAGGCTATGACGAAACTGGGTCCGATCGCAAATCTCTGTGGAGGGTTCATTTACGGCGGGAAGAGCTTCTGGAGCACATCATGTGTTGTTGGTCGTGTCATCTCCGCCGGGAAGGGCTCTGTGGAATGCATGGGGTGGATCTCAAGCGACGTTACGGCCGATGGCATGGGAGACGGTTGGGTGAACATTGGCGTTGCAGACGTTCCTGGTAAGTGTGTCTGGACTGGTACTGGTCCGGTGTTTGACCGAATCGCTGGCTGACTGAAAACCCTCTTTTGCTGGAATATAGGCGAAGCATCGAATCTTGGGAGGCAGGCTAGAATCTGGGGTAAGGCAACCATTGAGCGGCAATCTTCAGTTTTGGGCGACGGTGACATCGACTCGGTCATGCCTGCCGACTTCATCATCCCCTTTGAGAACCTCTACAAAGGTCTCCCTCCGCCTGCTCTATTGATCGACCTCAAGGCTCTCAAGCTGTCGGCGCCGATCGGCTCGGAGCGAACCACCCCATCGGTTGAGCTGGCTACACCGCCGACCCAGTTGACCGAGACCACTGCCAGCATCAGTACATCGTCAGAGATCCAAACGTACCCGGCAGCTGTGAAATTCACAGTGACAAAGATTGACGACTATACCGACTACGGGGGCGGTCTCGATGACGACCCATACCAGGAGTACACTTTCAACCTGTCTCATGATGTCTATTTCGTCACAGCCCATCCTTGCGTCCCATCACCGCATGTCAAAATCTTGAAATCGCCTTCAAGCCCTACCATTCAACACATTGACCTCGAATGCAACGCCAATAGCAACAGCAACGACAACTTCAAGACATCTAGTCCGAAGACATCCAGTCCGGTCAACATCACTGCCCACCCTCTCCACAAATACTATAGATATACCGCGATCCACCTCTCCGAGCTGCTCGAACGCCGCAACTGCAGCCTGGAGGAGCTACTCGACAACCCGGGCCCCAACGAGGCATACCGCCGTCCATCAGTCACGCCCGGGTCGCCTGGGAGCAAGACCCCGCGTGTACTGGTTGTAGATTGCATCACGGGCTTTCAGTCGCTGCCCCAGGCGCACGAGATCCCCCTATCGCCCGTCATTAGCCGGGCCAGCTCGCTGAACACGGCGATCTGGGACACCTCGCCGCCGAGGTCGTCCCAGGTGCCGATCCTGAACGAGCCGTCCCCACCGGCCCGTTCGGCCTTTGCGGCCGCGCTTGCTGCGGCATCTACAAATCTCAGCAACAAGAGCAGGAGCGACTCGACGTCGCAGTCGTCGAACCAATCCTCCGGCAACATGGACCTGGACGTCAAGGACGTGGGCACCGCCGCCGCCGCAGGTGGGGGTGGCGGGGGCGGAGCGCCGCCCGAGTCGCCGACGCACAAGATGCACTCGGAGACGCGCAGGCGCCAGTTCGGCTCCGACATGGAAATACTCGTCCGTGCGCTGTGCGCAGAGAAGGGCTGGAACGCCCTGATCAGCCGTAGGCGCAGGGGCTGTCTGGCGTGCGCCATACGCGAGGCGGGGGCGCTAGGGTGGAAGGTGATTGTCAGGGTCGACTAGGAACAGACTTTGTTGATGGTCGAAGGACCTCTTTACGCGCATGTGTAGGGTTTCCTTACCATTCGTTCAGCTCCTCATTTGTCTTGATATTTTATTTCGATATTTTTTTGTCTTTTGCATTTTCGTTTTAGCCTGTACTGGACGGCAACTTTGTAATGACTGATGGAAGCGATTTACGATTATTGATTTCTCTCTTTTGTTTTGGACCAAAATATGAGATGTGTTGTTCTCGAGATTGTGAGTTGACGGCCAAGGATTTTGTGCCAATCGGGGCATATGGAGGAGGTCAGATGACGGGGATGTCGTCGACATAGCCTCATTGTTGTAGAAATTTGAATACCAAACTCGCTGCTCTACGCACACACGTCCAGGTTTTGGGACGACGTATGTACATGGCCCGAGAGCCGAGGTATGTGCAGCTCGACCGAAACCCAAAATGAAAATAATACATGAGAAAAGCGCAAAAAGAGCACCAAGAAACAGGGTACGGACAAGATTTATCCCACATCTACAGCTCGTTAAATTCTTCGGTGCTCCACTCCTTCCAACCTGGCTTCTCGCCCGGCAGTCGGACGTCTTGCCACTCGTCCCTGCTGACGGCCCTCCACTCCTCGACTGGGATCCAGCCGATGTAGGCGCGGTCGCCGAAGCCGCCGACCCAGTAGATCCTCGTCACGACGAGGCGCACCCACTCGGCCTCGTGGATGGGGTTCCCCGGCAGCCAGTACTTTGCGTCCGGGTGCGCGTCGACGTAGCAGGCGGCCACGGCCGCGTGCCTCTCGGGCTCGATCCTCTCGAGGTGGCCCATCAGCGAGAAGCGGGGGAGGTTGGCGGCCGAGTAGGGTACCGTGTCCGGGCGGCGGCGGCGGTTGTGGTCGTGCTCCTTGTCGTCATCGTCGCCTCGGCCCAGCAGGCTGGAGAGGGCGGTGGAAAACCACGACGACCGAGAAGACGTGGACCTGATGCGCCTGCTGGGCGGGTACGGCGGGACCCAGGCCAGCGCGAGGCTGATGTTGCTCCCGCGCGCGACGTTGCGGAACGAGGTCCCGATGCGGAGCGACAGGATGGTCGGGTCGCCCCCGTCCTCGCAGTCGGCCACGTAGTCGCTCAGGCCGATGGGGACGCCCGCGATGCCGGGGTGGCGGGCGTCGTCCGCGGCCGGGAAGACGGTCGAGAAGGTCGCCAGCGGGGTCAGGGCGAGGATGCGCCTGGCCATGGCGGCCGACTCGCGGGACGTTGGGATCTTGAGGAGCGGGGCCGAGGGCGACGAGGAGGCCGGTGGGTTCGAGAAGAGGTATGTCGTGTTTACGGCTGGCGGGGTGGGTGGTGCCTCGGGACCCGGGGCGGCTGCCGCCGCCGACGAGGCGAGGAGGAGCAGGGCGGGGAATTTCATGGCGTTTTGCTGTCGTGGCACGGAGACGGTTTGATGCTGAGGGGATGGGCTTTGCGGTCGTTGTTGTTGTTTGATGTTGCTTGAGTGTAAGTATGGGGACGAAGTGAAAGGGGAGAGAAAAGAGAGAGTGGTGGACTGATCTCCCAGTCATGAGGGGAAGGATGCCCGGCGTGACCATACATAGTGGATGGCCGAACCCCAGAGGGTCAAGCTCCGACAAGGGACGGACGATAAACGGGCGGTTTGACGGTGGGGCTTCGGAGCTAGTGTCCTTGGCCAACGTGACTTGTTTGGTTGGCGATGGCGAATGACGTTTTCTGATGGTGAATCAAGTTACTCGTAAACAAAGAGTGTTAAAGATGTTGAGTATTTCTTGTTGCTTTGCATTTAAGTCTGAGAGAGAACAAGACAAGCCACGACGGTTTATGGCCACGTCACCTAGGTAGAGATACCTATTTGATTCCAAACCTCCAAGTTGACGCATCAAAATACCGAGGATTTCGAGATTCAGCTTGGTGGAGCGGCCACTCCGCCAGGACCCACCCGTACCAAGAGATCTAATCAATCAGATCAGTTGCTGCCTGAGGCCACCAGACATGGGATACCGCTGTGACCTCTGAGTCGCTGGATCGGACCCACACGTTGCTGTGTCAACGTTCTGTGTCTCCACCTGCACTCCACCGCACTGTCCGATCTGTTTAGGCACTGGTACCCGTACCTCAGATGGTTGTGGTGGGATGGAATCGGATGCAGCAGCGCGCCCCTCATTTACGTACACAGGCGGTCTAGTCGTTCATGCACTATACTCTAAATCATCCCTCTTCTTTGACAAGCGACCATTAAACTCCAGATGCTTTATTCCCTGTCGTCTTGAGGAACACTGGGTTGGCTTCTCAATTGATTTGATTTTGATTCGAGCCGAGCCGAGCATCCTTTTGTAGCATTTGCATTGCACATCTCTCTGCCCCTGCATTGCCGCATCTGGTCCCTCCCTCTACGAAGAACCAAGACTGTCGTCATTCGCACTTGGACTTTCGCGTCTCAAGCATCTTGTCAACAACATCCCTCATTGCCAACTGCCAACAAACCATCCATCCATTCCGGCCGCGACACAACCCCCCAAAGAACATAACCCGACCATAAGCTCTCCGCGTCGCTCACGCGGCCCTCCTCGCCATGGCGAGCCTCATCGGCAACCTCTTCCCCGCTGGGAAGCAGGAACATCCAGAACGCCCAGGAACGCCCAACCGGAACAGCTTCGTTAACCCCGCCAGCACTCCTCAAGGCAGCCCCAGCAAGAAGACCGTTCCCCCCGGCGCCAATGAGCTGCCCACCACCCTCGAGAACATGAAGCTCGTCCCGCCCGTGCTCGACCCCTCGCTCAAGTTTGGCCGGCCAAAGAGCGTAGTGTCTCCTCTAGCCCCGGGCAGGAACAACGCTCAGGCAGCCGACGAGTCTGTCTTTGTCGACGACAGTGTGCTGCACAAGTCCTCGGCCGCCCCCGGAGCGCACATGATGAAGCAGGGCCAGGAGAACACCCCTCCACCACTGAGTGCGGCGCGAACTGGCGGTGGTCTCAACGCCGCCCACGCCGATCTGCAGGCCCCTTCCAGTCACAGCCACGCTGCTGTGTCCCGCCACGAGCATTATCTCCGCGACAGGCCGACGACGCCTGTCACGAGGCGTTTTAACACAACCCGTGGCTTGACGCCGGAGGAGATGGAGATCTTGAAGAAGCCCAACATCAAGAGGCTTGTCAACGTTACACAGCTGTGTGAGTGGCCTTTCCCGAGATATTTTCTCTGGAAACCTTGTTTTGGCATATTAGTTGACATCTGTTAACCATACCATCTTGCATAGACTTTCTGGATTACTATTTTGATCTTCTCACCTACACGGGCGCTCGCCAGAATAGATTGGCTGCCTTCAAGGCAGAATACCCGCCCCCGCCCGGCACGGATGAGGAGACTTGGAATTCCATGTGGCACAAGTACGCCGGTCGGGAGCGCGCCAACCTGCGCAAGAGGCGTGTCAGACTCCGGCAGGGTGACTTTCAGATCCTCACCCAGGTAGGCCAGGGCGGTTACGGCCAGGTGTTCTTGGCGCAGAAAAAGGACACCCGTGAGGTATGCGCGCTCAAGGTCATGAGCAAGAAGCTGCTTTTCAAGCTCGACGAGGTTCGGCACGTCTTGACCGAACGCGACATCCTGACCACAGCCAAGAGTGAGTGGCTGGTCCGGCTGCTATACTCTTTCCAGGATGAAAAGAATATTTACCTGGCAATGGTAAGCATCCAGCCGCCTGCCCGGCCTTTTTCATTACTTTGAACCATCCTCAAAAGAGCTCACCCAAAAACATGTTGCTGACCTGAAGCGCCGTGGCAGGAATATGTGCCGGGTGGTGACTTCCGTACCCTGCTCAACAACACGGGCGTTCTTTCGAACCGGCATGCCCGCTTTTACATTGCCGAGATGTTTTGCTCCGTAGATGCTCTCCATCAGTTGGGATACATCCACAGAGATCTCAAGCCTGAAAACTTTCTGGTTGACTCGACGGGCCACGTCAAATTGACAGACTTTGGGCTGGCTGCTGGTGTCTTGGCCCCTGGAAAGATCGAGTCAATGCGACTGCGGCTCGAGAAGGCCTCGGAGACTTCGGTGCCTTTTGGCAAGCCGATGGACCAGCGTACAATAGCCGAGCGACGAGATGGCTACCGGTCTATGAGGGATAAGGACGTCAACTACGCCAAATCAATCGTCGGCTCGCCAGACTATATGGCGCCAGAGGTGCTTCGTGGCGAGGAATACGACTTCACTGTCGACTACTGGAGCTTGGGATGCATGCTTTTCGAGGCCCTGACTGGCTTCCCTCCCTTTGCCGGTGCGACGGCAGAGGAGACGTGGCGCAATCTCAAGCACTGGAAGGAGGTCCTCAAGCGTCCGGTGTGGGAAGACCCCAACTACTTCCTCAGCAACCGGACCTGGGGCTTCATCACGACGTGCATCAACTCGCGCTCAAGGCGCTTTGCCAACATCCGCGACATTTACGCCCATCAGTACTTTGCCGAAGTCGATTGGGAGACGCTACGTGATACCAAGGCGCCGTTTGTGCCAGAGCTCGACTCGGAAACCGATGCCGGCTACTTTGACGACTTCACCAACGAAGCAGACATGGCCAAGTACAAGGAGGTGCACGAGAAACAGCAGGCCCTCGAGACCATGGCCGAACGCGATGACGAAATGGGCAAGTCCCTGTTTGTCGGCTTCACCTTCCGACACCGCAAGCCTCAGGGAGAGGATAGTGGCAGCCCGAGAAAGGCCTTGACGGCTGACACGTTCCAGGCAGAGACCTTTGGAACAATGCTGTAGGGACAGCAGAGTAGTGTGCAGCATCGACCTCACGGCCACCAACAAGCACCCCATCCTTACCCGCAATGCCACCCACATTATCCTTGCAATGTGGACGATAGTCACTACAGCAATATGGAATACCATGGTCCAAACTACACGGATGTGAGCTATTATGGAGACTGCGGCAGCACCACCAGTCGAATGACAGATACTTCATTCTTTGGGCACGTCTGCCACCAGGTCAACGAGCGGCGGGCGCTGGGGAATCGCGGTTACCGTGATCAGCACAAGGCTGAACGGACGGCCTTTCGCCTGACGAAGCGATGATCAGATGTCATGCGGCTCTTAAGGATCCAAGGGTATTCTGGATTTTCCCATATTCGGGAGATGAGACGGTGACTTTTTGCCATGATGGGGTTCGCAGGGACTATGTTTTTGCTGCATATGGCCCCTGGGTTGGATTTTTGACTTTGCTTGTACTCGCCCGTTCCCTCGGCACCCAATCACATTCTTTTCGTTGTCACCGTGCGTCTTTTACCCTTACCCATGAACCGGGCATATTCTGGCAACAGGGTTTCGCAAATTTTCCTTGTTGGGACGAGTTTATCTGTATTATGGCGAAGTGAGTTCGCCCTTTGATGCATTAATGAAGAGGTGGGAAACGCAGCAACGAGACATTACTGTCAGGATTTACTATTTGTATTTTGGGCCTCGACTTCTCTGTTCTCATGGGAGCACTGCTTTTGTTTATCCGGGCTCCCTAATAGATTTCCCGGTAGGGGCAATTGATCCCACTATACGTACGAGGGCGAAGCCAAATGCTTGACAGCTTCAATTATTGGCATCGACGACGCCAAGTAAAGACGACAGCCGTTCAAAGGCGTCGTAAGCATCTGCGTATTGCATTCCAGGAGTATGTCAAGACGCGTCAACACTTGTCGCCACAATGTCACAGGAGACATCGTGGGCCATATTACACAACGGATGGGCTCGGGGAGCCTCCGATGGCCTTTGACGATATGATGTCGTGTTTGCTCTTGCTGTCGTGAAAGGGCAGCAGACACCAGAGTGGCACTTCTTGGCGATGATGATTTTCCAGCCGTGGCTGGCCGGGCTGATTACACAAGCAAACGCGTCGAGCAATTGGGACGGGGACAGCATCAAAAGTGACTAGACTAGACAGTCTAATCCTTGACTAAATGGTTCCATGGACCAGTTCGGCCTTTCCTCACGGCAAGGCCATTTCCCTCGGGCCTTCGGTGCGGCTTACTAGCTCGGACAAGCTTCCGCCACGCTCATATAGGCAGATTTTCTTTTTGTTGTGAGTTTCTTTGGGATAGACATTGTACACCTAAAACATTGCCGGCGTGTTCACTTAGCAAATATCATGCTTTTTGGTGCTACAAGTTTGAGGGGAACCACGAGGCTGTATCTAACGAATATGCACCATATCTCACTCCAAGGCGGGCAATACGACACATATATCGAGCTAGACTTGTATCCCTGGTACAAACCTAACTACCCTAGCTACCTTTACTGAGTGAGTACATGAACTTTTGGCAGGTCTTGGATCTTGCGTAGCGCCAACCGATCGACAGACGGAGGGGGGAATGCTTTGCTGCTCTGGTAATCCGGGGCCCGGACATACCCCAGGACGAGGCCCGAAACGAAACAAATAGAGAGAAGGGAGGAGAACGCGCAGTCCTCGACTTGCTCCGTACAGAATCCCCCCTCTGCATTAGCTTGATCACCAGAGGAGGGAGCGCCTTTTTTTTTCTTTTTTTTTTCTTCCTGTCAGCCTTCTTCGGTCCCGGTTCGCAGATCCGTTGTGCACACTCCTGTCTCTCGCTAGTTTGCCCTATCCATGCACCACAAAGACCAGGACCAACAGAAGCTGTTGGATGGGTGGATGGATGGGGGGGGCGAGTACGCGCGGCTCGTCAAGGAGCTTTTGTTGGTTTTGGGCATGGTGATGTTCGATGCAGGTTTTTCTGTGTCCTCTTATTGCCTGTATGCGATGGCCCCTGATGACGAAAAGATATCACGACCCTTAAATTGTCTTTGTTATTTTTATTTTCTTACATGCTTCTTCATCCGAGCAACAGACTATCTGAAGTTTCCTGCATTCTGGTAACAACCTGCAAGCAGTTTCTTTGAATGCTTTTTCCCCCCGATTTTCTTCCCCGTCTTGATCCCCTAATCCCATCTCGATAACCGTTTTGTATGTCTGACCGCTTTCCGCCCTTCCAACCCCCATATACTCACTTTTGGTATGTAGGATATTCTATCTGAAACATAAAAAATAAGCCTCGCTAGCAGTGCATGCATGCATGCATGCAGGCTCACCCGGGGCTTTACGCAAGGTAGCTCGGTAGGCAGGTAGGTAAGATACTCCCCGAGCTCCCGTAGGGTATGAGGGACTGCAGTGAACCCTGACCGCGCGACCGTGATCATGATGTAAACGAGCGGGAGCGTTGCTCCTCCAATCCCATCCTCTCATTCCCCGTCTGTGCCCTCCAGAAGGGGAACAACCTGTGAGCCACCCTGGCCCCTTTGGGGATCCTGTCTCGCCGGGTCTGAGGACGGGGTGGAAGAGAACTCGATTGCCTACCTGGGCATGTATATATAAACAAAGGGCTGGGCCGTTCTTGGTATTCCCGAAGTTCTGGTTCAGCATCACACTCAAACATCTGCGGACTGCAGCACTACAGTAAAACCAATACTTCAGCTTATAACCCTCAAAAGCTCGCATATAAACGTCGTCTCTACAACCTCACCCACACCCACACACACACACACACAGCATCCCCAAGTGCCAAGCCTTCTTTATCAATTCTCTTTCCTCACAGCTACCAAATTCGGTAACCAGACAAGATGAAGGCTTCTTCAGTTGCCGCCGCCTTGGCCCCTGTGGCTGTTGCCAACGCCGAGTGGTGGGGAGGAGCCCCAGCTTGCGCTGTAAGTCGCGCCTTGCATTTACCACCACCACCACCATTTTCAACGGGCAACAAGCTAACACAAGAACCACCCCCTCCTCTTCAACAGGCCAACTGCATGTCCTCGGCCTGGAACGACGCCAACTCGTGGCCCACGGCGACATCCTTCTGCGCCATGCCCACCCCGGCCGTGGCCTCGTGTGTGTCGGCCGCATGCGCCGCCGCCACCCCGACGGCCTGGTCCAGCTTCTCGTCCATGTCGGCCTCGGTCTGCAGCCAGTGGTCGTCGTGCACGGCCAACAACGGGGCCAACGCGGTGCGCACCCTGACGGCCACGGGCGGCACCTGGGGCGGCGGCTGGTTCGACGACGCCAACAGGGGCTGGGACGAGGCCAGCCGCAAGGAGTGGGAGGACAAGTTCCGCAGCCAGTTCGGCGAGGGCTGGCGCACCGCCGTGCGCGGCTGGAAGCGCGACGGCTTCAACGGCAAGGGCGGCGCCGGCGGGCCCTCCACCCTCACCTCGGGCCAGGTCTACACCGTCACGGGCTGCGACTGGAACGACGGCTACTGGGGCGGCTTCGGCTGGGGCGCCGGCTTCGGCGGCCCCTGGGGCTGGGGCAACGGCTGGACCGCCAAGGCCACGTCCACGGGCCTCGTCACCCGCACCATCACCAGCAACGGCGCCGTCGTCACCACCACCGAGGCCGCCACCATCGGCGTCGCCGTCAGCGGCTCCGTCACCACCACCGGCACCTTTGGCTTCGCCCAGGCCCAGCAGACGGGCACCAGCGACGCGTCGGCCGGCCGTGCCGCCGCCGCCGCCAACGGTGCCAAGGTCATGGGAGCCGTTCTCGGTGGCGTCGTCGGTGTCGCTGCGCTTTTGTAGAAGAAAGGCGTGAGGCTTTTCTTTTTGGGGGGGAGGTTGCTGCTTTTTTTTTACACGGCTCACAGCTTTCCCTCACCCCCCTTCTTTCCTCTCGACATCTTTCCACGCTTTCTCTCATGACGGTCTACAAACGATAATGTTTCTTTGCGCGACGTTCTCCCCCCCCTTCCTTCCCTTAGACTATGGAAACCTTTTTTTCTTTTTTTCCCCTTCTTTGGTTTACGCCTTGTTTTTGCCAAAAACAGCCGCGCTATGCTGCCGGTAATGGCCTAGAGACATGGCGGGATCATACACACTCGGGCCATTTTGGGACCGTTCTGTGGTGACAGTCTTCACAGACGGCGGTGCTGTTGTTGTTATTCGAGTGTTTTGAGCAGGATTAGACGGTTTGGTGCCTTTGTATTCATATGTTTTCCAGAGTCTGCGACTTTGATTCTGTTCTCTCATGTCCATAGATGGGGGTATTTACCTCGAAATATTATTAGTGTCTCTTTCACCTGACTTTCATGATGAGTTGCAAGCTTTACAACTCCGACCTTTATTAAAGAGTATCATCGACACAAAGAAACATGGGAAATATCCATCACTTGAGACACCCGGAAACTCAAAAGCTAACAAGGACGTATAGAAGAAAGACAAAAAACACCACAACCGGTGCGCCGATGCCCCTTTACCCAGCCAACCAACCCCCCTGAACAAAAACAAACAAACCAGACAAGCAAAAAAGGGGCTCACACAAATCGATAAAAAAAAGGGCCAAAAAAGAAGCCGCCATCCTTAAGATCAAACCATCTTCTTCGCCCTCGCAGCAGCAGCAGCACTCCCACCATCGTACGTCGTCGCAGGCAGGACAAAAATGTCCTCGCCCACCGACGACTGCCCCACATCTGGGGCCGTGGCGCGGGTGCTCCTGTGCACAGGCAGCACAGGGGACTCCTCGTCATCTCCGCCGCCCAGTTCAACCCGGGCACGCGCCGCATCGTCCCCGTCCTGGGCGGCAGCCGCCTTGTTCTTATTCTCCTTCCACTCGACAACCCGGAGCGGCGCCGGCACCAAGTCCTGCCGCCATTGGCCCCCTTGCTGCTCGCGCAGCTCCTCCACCCTTCCGACCCTGACGCCGTCGTAGTCCCCCACAATGTCGGCGGTGATGCTGGATTTGCGCGAGCCGCTGCTGTGGCTCGATGTCGGGCTCCCGCTAGACGGGGGCGGCGGCAAGGGCGTGCTCAGCCGCCGACGGCTCCAGGCGCGGTCACCCAGGCCTCCTGTCGCGGCGGGGTTGGGGAGCGCGACGCGGCCTGGGTTGGCCCATGCTGTTGCTGTTGCTACTGCGGATGAGGACGATGCGGGTGAGACGTCGAGGATGCTGGTGCCCGTGGTCGTGGCCGAGTGGGGATCCATCTCTGCTGTCGCAAGGTGTTTCCCATCCGGGCGGGGAACCCTCACGTCCTCGAACGAGCTGCCGTAGCCGCTGCCGTCGTAGATGCCGACGTCGGGCGCCTGCAGCGGGGGCAGGGTCCTTTCCTTGGTCTCAAGGATTGCGTTTGGAAACATCGGCGAGCCGGCGGCGTGCCCGTGGCTGTAAACCGTGGTAGAGCCGCGGCGCGGCTTCTCGTCGTGGAAGAGTTCCCTGGTCGGCATGGTACTCGAGGGCGAGAAGCGGCCGTCGGCGATGACGGCGTCGAAGCGGGACCAGTCGACGGGCTTGGTGCTGGAGCGCCGCCTCTGACGCAGCCCGTCGTCGGCAGGCGACGTTGGGGACATGGGCGACATCGCGGGCGTCTCCCGGTGGATCGTGCTGCCGCTCGTCAGAGCGCGGCTGCCCGTTGGGCTCGTGCTCTGGTAGAATTTGACGCGTACGACCTCCTGGTCCCGGGGGGTCAGGGTCTGCACGCTGAAGTTGCCGGGCAGGACGATGGGCGGCAGCGTCGGTATCTGCGGCTCTGACAGCTCGTCTCCAGCCCCGGGGGCGGCTATGGTCAGGAAATCATTGCCATTTTGCTCTGCCCGAGACGGCCGCGGCCGCTCCTGACCGTGCGGTGGGCTTTTGCGACGCCTGTAGAGCTTGCAGCCTAGAAATGCCAACAGGCCCAGAGTAGCGCAGCCGGCCAGGGACCCAAGGGTGACGGCGGCGACTCGCGCGCCGCTATTGCCGTCATCCAGGGAGACGGGGCTTCCGGGGTCTCCAGCGCCCTGTCCCTGGCTTTCGTAGCGTGCCGCGGCGGAGGGGTCCACGAGGGAGTACACCATGAGATGGTCGAGGCCGCCACACGCCGTGGCCTTATCCCCGGAACAGGGAGTAGAGCAGTTGCTGGCCTCGACCGATACTGCCTGTGGGGATAGCTTCATGGCGCAGTAGCATTCACTGTAGCACGGCCAGCACCTTGTCAGTCGACCGTGATGGCTGATAACAGACCTACAGGTAATCGAAAGCCATATATCACTTACCGTCCTTCGCCCACAGCCGCTACGGCATAAGAACCTTGGCCTTCCTTGGTCAGGCTCGCGTCGACACAAGCCTCGAGGCAAGTGCTAGTCGTCATCACGTCGGCATCGGCGAGACTCAGCGGCATGGCGACCTCAGCCCCAACGTCCCCGTCGCCATCGGGTCTCCTATAGCAGCCCTGAAGGGCATAACCAACATGGTTTGGTCGCTGGGTGGGTTTCGATCCAACGTGGGCAGTCACTGTCCTGGTAGTGAGCGTGGTGGTGGTGGTGGTGAGGTCGTGATTATCGTGGCCGAGCCCCGACGAAGTCAGGAGCAGAAGGATAGCGCCTAGGAAGACGAGCCTTGGGCTTTTCTGCTGAAGCTTGGCCGGAAATAAACCCATCTCTGCTTTGAGTGTTCTTACGGCATGAGTTTGCGGGAAGCAAAAGTAGTGTTGCTCATGTTAGTTTTGGGGGTGTCGCCGGTGGCGACTTTGGAATTGGGACGTGGTCCAGGTCAAATATCGTGACATGAGCGTCCATTGCATGTTGAATCTAGGGGTATCAAGGACAAAGACAAAAGGCGTCGAGGTCGTGACGGACAAAGAGATGTATCCGTATGCGGCATATACGGCCGGATCCGGGG
>JASAOQ010004696.1:0-21912 GCA_031306065.1 Pseudopyricularia cyperi | reverse complement strand
CCTAGACTCCTCTGCACTGCTCTATTGCTTCAACCCATTGTACCCTACCTTAGGAACAGGCCCCCGATACCTGATCGTAACACGAAAAGCACTGCGAAGATATACGGGCCGTCACAACCAAATAACCCGTATTTTCGCCAAAACTTTGGCTTGCCGGCCGGAGTTAAACGTTGAAATCGAACCCAAAATCAGCGACCGGCCGGATACCCAGCCAAATATCCAGCCAGATATCCAGCTAGCTAGCCCTCCTGGCCGCGATACCCAGCCCGCCGATACCCAGCCAGCCCGCCGCAACGGGCCGTTCGAATCCGGATGCATTCCCGAAACCCCTATTCGCTCTGGATCCCACGAAGCCCGCGGCAGCCCAACCGGTACCCCTAACGGCACCCCCAATGGTGCCCCTGAACGCCAAACCGCATTGCGAGCCGATTTCGCGGTCCAAAAAGGTGCTTCCAAATATTACTACGATATCCAAATCGTAGCAATAAATAAAGATTCATCCAAGGACTTAATTAAACCCTAACCTAAAAATCTGTCAAAAGCGGTAGAAATTACCTAGCTTTGCCTTTAAAAGTGATTTCCGGGAAATTACTAAAACTAGTATTCCTAAATGTTACATAATCCTTGGTTACGTGGTATATCGGAATTCGTAAATTTTGGTTTGACGTGTGTTGGGTATTTGAGGGGCTTGCCCCGCTGGCCGTCGTTGGTTCCGACCATAACTTCTTGGCCTGGTCGTAACAATGGCCCACCTGCTATTGATAATAATTTAACGTTTCTTTGCTGCGTTGAGAGAATGACTTTGAAATTATACGTACTAGCATTCTGGCAGTCTGTTACCAAAAGAAAAACCGCCACGTTTTCTTTTTTGTTCCTCATAATGTAGCGATATCGCTATCTAGTAAAGCATCGGGCCAACAAAAACGCCCAATCACTTATATACTTGAGAATGGCTCAGGGCCTTTGCGTTGCCTTTCCCAATTTTGGCGCAAACGGCATATGAACTTTGTTGCGGTAATTTCCGGACCAATTTGTAAAGGAGTCTCCGTAGCGATTAGCCTTTGTACAGTAGTTAGTATTATAGCAAGGTGAGTAAACCGTTTGCATGCACTGCATTAACCAGGACCTGTAGTTGTATAGTGGAAGTGCGCATTTCGAAGTTTAAAAGCTTTTTCGCAGGTATCACTAGGGTTTATACCAGACTCCGGGTGCCAAAGTTGATACGCCACCACTTCGTTATGAACAAAACGACTTTAACTGGTACAGGATAGTTTTATGTAGAAGACAAATGTAATGAACCTATTTTGCATCTATTCCCTGTAGATAGACTTACCAATCTAGTTTAGTTTGTATATTACCAAATAGTAGCATCATAATACAATTATAGATTCTTATTACACATCAAAATTAACTCTAAAACTGAGTCTCGGCCATACCCTGCTCTCAACCTCTCCGTGGAGATTTTATTCCCTGAGTATATAAAGAGTCGGAGCTGCGCTAATGGCTGCCTGCCATATCGCCCTTTCTTGCAAAATCAATTTCGAAACACTTTTTGCACCACGGCTTACTAAGCTTCTTTCGATAATATCTGTTCACCTGGCACGAACATAATCATTTGAAATGTTTCTCAACCTTTCACCCAACTGTCTTTTGCTCCTTTCGCTGTTTGACAGCGTTGCAGCCTGGACTTGGAAAGTCGGTACATTTGCCACTCCAGAGCTTCTCAAAAGACACGGTGGTTTAAACATTGCAGCTGCTCAAGAGCTGACTGATGAATTCATTAAAATACAAATTTTTGCCACTTTCGTCGATGGAGACTTTTGTGAAAGGGATAGATCGCGTATTCATTATGTATACGCGATTTCGGAGAACGACGAGAGATTCATGGAAGCGGTGGACGATGCGATAAAACAAGACATGGAGTTTCTTACATACCCCCATGCAGCCAGAGAATTTGCACAAAATTTTCCTATACGTTGGTCGTCAATCGAAGGGTGGTGGCTCTGCGATCCTGAAACCAACAATCGACCGTTTGTAGAAAACCCAGACTTCGCATAAGGACCCATTAGCCGCTATCACGACCAAAAACAGCTCTCACCTCCCAACTAGGCCAAAAAGACGGAGGCAACTTGGTACCACTAGCTAAGTGGTGAAAGCAGGAGAGAACATCGGGTTAAACCTATTATGTTGTTTTCAGTCGGGTTTTGTTCTCGGTCGGGAGACGGGGTCAGTGTTTGTCATGGCACGGTACAGAGGATGAACGTATGCGGTTCAGTCAGCAGCAAGGAGATTCATATGGGGCTGTATGTACACTGTTTTTGATAAGAACAACCAGATGTGCAAGCTTCCTGGGTTTAATATATCAGCACCTTTTTCCTCTATTCACGTCCCCATATAGCAACGATGTGTATATCGTATCTCTACAGCTCTTGAGGACGACAGCCTGACCAGCATTGACTTCCAAACACAGTACAGCAGGAATTCATGTTGCCGCTGGCTGATAAAGGTGTCATGGCTACATCCGAAGATGGAAATGAAGTTTGCTTATAAGTCTCAACTTCAAGGACGGTCAAGGTCGTTAATCCGCTGCAAAGTCTGCACACGACAGCATCATCTGTTTGAGCTGGCTGAAAATATTGCCTTAGGGTTTAATTCAGTTATATTGGGTTTACTTAAGCTATTCGCCAAGTTGCTAACTGAGTGGAAATGTGGTACTAGTACAAAAAAGGAGGTTATAGTACAAGTATGGTGGCAGTAAAGGTAGGGGATGGAATCCGGTTAATAAACCGGGTAACGAACGGTAAAAAAGTTGCCTAATAGTAAACCAGTGGACGAAAAGTAAACCAGTTAACGAAAAATAAACCAATTAACGAATAGTACGCCGGGTAACGGGCGGTTAACCGAATAACGTAAAGCAAACCGAATAGTAAACCAGTATTTTACCGTCGATTTTGCGGAATATCCGCGGAAATCGACATTGCGGCCGCTGTTCGGTACCGTAAAAGCGTTAACGATAACGACGTATCCAGCCAGTGGGCTGCAACGGGGCCTATTATCTTTTGGAGTTGCTTATAAGCCTGTGCCGTACTGGGTTCCATTAAACCGCCGGCGCTAATAATTAGCGGGTGGAATAACGGGCCCAACATATGGTATTTTCGTCGTTTTTCGTTGGCGGCTTCCGTTAGCGTTGCGAACGCGTCGTCCTTGGATGAATCTTTATTTATTGCTACGATTTGGATATCGTAGTAATATTTGGAAGCACCTTTTTGGACCGCGAAATCGGCTCGCAATGCGGTTTGGCGGTCAGGGGCCCCATTGGGAATGCCGTTAGGGGTACCGGTTGGGCTGCCGCGGGCTTCGTAGGATCCAGAGCGAATAGGGGTTTCGGGAATGCATCCGGATTCGAACGGGCCTTTGCGGCGGGCTGGCTGGGTATCGGCGGGCTGGATATCGTGGCCAGAGGGGCCGGCTGGCTGGATATTGTAGCCAGAAGGGCTGGCTGGCTGGCTAGCTGGATATCTGGCTGGATATCTGGCTGGATATCTGGCTGGATATTTGGCTGGATATCCGGCTGGCTGCTGATTTTTGGTTCGATTTCAACGTTTAACTCCGGCCGGCAGGCCAAAGTTTTGGCGAAAATACGGGTTATTTGGTTGTGGCGGCCCGTATATCTACGCAGTGCTTTCCGGCACGTATCTTCGTGGCCGAGGGTAGGTACCGAACCGCAATGGTTGCACGGCCGGTCGAGCGGTTGGTTTGCTACTAATAATCTAGATCGGATAGCTTCTGTTATTTCCGGATCCGAAAATCTATTCGATTTTTGGATAGGGAGTATATAAAGCCATTTCCTACCCAAATAGCTAAGTTAGATAATTTTATATTCTCTAATAGTGGTAAGTCGGGACCCATGAACTCGCACCACCCCCCAAGACCAACCACCCGATTTTTAGTACCCCGTTTCCCAACCACCTAAGTAAAAGTCCTAGATATCTACCAATTTTTGGCTAATTGATCCCAAATTTTACTTCGTTACTATCATGACCAAAATGAAGCAGTGTAGTGAAGATGATATCCAACAAGCCTGTATCCAAGTCGCCGCCGGCGCCGGAATCCGGAGATCCGCCATCGAATACGGGATTCTATACCACACCCTCTGAGGCCGAATACATGGCGCACAACCTATCGCCAAAGCCAAAGAACCTACCCAACGATTTTCAGGTACCCAAGAAGCGCACCTATCGACTTGGGTGCGTACCCAAGCCGAATTGGGGCTTCCACCTACCCACGAAGATGTGCGCCAATTAGCCACCCGGGTCCTACGGGCTTCAGGAGATTACCAACCTTTGGGAAAACGTTGGATCGTTCTCTTCAATTCCAATTTTGGCATCTTGCTCCAAAGTCATTAGATGTGTCTTGATATAATCTCGCAGTTCGTCTGGTATGTTACTAGAAATCACCAGAAGTAGCGTCGAAACTCTCATCTCGCCCAGTTTGGAGTGAATGTGCTGAACGAGTACAGTGCGCTCAGATGCGGTTGAGTGTCAAAAAGCGATCTCGATTAACTCTGGAAATCTTGTCGAAGTGTGCAATGTCGGGGGCTCTCCTTGTAGGCTGCCAATAAGGTGCCATAGTTCCTGGGCATGTTCAATAACTTTTAAAGCGTTTGAAATCGCCCCGCAAGCCAGAAAATCCTCAGATAGCTTGAGCAAAAAGGTGATGGCATCGTTCAAGTTACGATATTCGTAGCCAGAAATCATTTTTGTGATCCACGGTTGTATAGCTGGCACGGCAAGGCTCATGTTGGCGCGATGGTATTCAAACGTTTCCTGTGTGAGACTCCAGGCTTCGTCGGTCAAACCGCGAGATTCGTAGCCAGAAATCATTCTCGCGAT
The DNA here is from genome assembly GCA_031306065.1 of Pseudopyricularia cyperi. NCBI lineage: Eukaryota > Fungi > Ascomycota > Sordariomycetes > Magnaporthales > Pyriculariaceae > Pseudopyricularia > Pseudopyricularia cyperi. Next base: position 17,020 of record JASAOQ010004696.1, on the reverse strand, counting down.
TATTAACGGTTATAAATCTCGCACTAGATGGTAAACAAAGGAGAGATTGTTCAAATAAGAAATCCCGTATTTTTAGAGGTTGGAAGCAGTTAGACCAAAAAGAATGCAAAAAGGTCCGATCGAACAAAAAAGTCAACAAAACCTGAGTGACTGTGTAATGAAATCCCAGTGCAATTGAGGGGGAGCTGGCACAGGAAAGATCCCACCATTTATGCATCGATTATACCTCGATTAATGAGTCACTAGAATGTGCTCCAGCATTTCGAAGAAATGTCGTTCCTGGCCAATCACGCATCTTGATTTCATTCCCACTTTATCGACACTTGGGTTCCACTTCGAAGCAGTACCCGCATCTCAATTGGTCAGCTCCATGTGATGCACGGCGGTGTGCATGTACGGTACCGCGATGGGGTGTAAAATTGGCTGTTCTGAATTGGGTGCAAAACGCAAACGGAGCTGGCTAAGGTACATGAGGTTTTCTACCGAATCACGGGTGAGGGTGGGAATGCACCCAAAAACGGTCAAGCTACCGAGATCATACACCCTAGTGCAATACTAGCTGCTTGTTTCACAAGGCGTGCGGCGCTCGGGCCCTTGCTCACGATTATAAAAGCATGACGTCTGTACGCGACGGAGACCGAAAGAGAAGTTAACGATTTACCCACACCAGAGCTCGCCGCATACTTGCGACGCATATACTAACTGGACAGGTGTGATATAAACTTGAACCTCCTCCCAGGGCTGTGGTATTATTGAGGGTAAAAACCGCATGTTTTATTCTCTTTTTCTCTCCCTAATAGAGAGGAAGCTATTGAACATACACATCTAGCTCCCTCTTAGGTCGGGTTAATTTAGCTCAACATCACGTTACGCAACAGCGTGAACAATGGCACTTGTTTATGAGGCGCAACAAGAGTGCTATGATATCCTGGCCTTGAGTGCTCGCCGTACTTTTATTTACTAGCTTTTGCTGCCCGCAGAAAATGGATGGGATTTCTCCCACGTTCTCAGTCGCTTAGACCCAGGTAAAACATTTGACTACTCACGTTGTTGAAGTTGCCGCTGCGGGGTTCAAAATACTAACGCCCGATTGTGATCAGGATTCCATTGCAAACCAGATGGTCATCATCCAGAAACAAACCGAGCAATTAAAAGCAATGAGGAAGGAGGTCGTCACAGTAACGAACAATTTGGAGTCGGTCACCAGCCAACTAGGCACCAAGTCGGAGGCTTTGAAAGCGACTGAGGATCACCTTGCGGTATTCAAGTCCTATACGGCAACACTAACATCGGTCGAACGTAGAAAAGGGGACATGTAGGTTTCATTACAGCCATCCTAAAATCGGTTATGGAAGAAACGCTAACATTTTTTGACCAGCTCTCAAATGCTCGGCTCTCTTTTCAAAGACGCCTATGCGCTGTTCAAGGAGTTCCTAGAAGTCGACCTGGATAAGAACTGCCTTGAGGATTCAAAATCCTGGGAGCGTACCAGGGGTCATGCGGCAATACATTATGCGTTCCCACTTCGAGCCTCAAATTTAGCCCCGGCAAAGAAGATGCGGGTCGTTGCGGGCTTGGCCATCTATTCCAGGACCCTGACTATACACGTATTTCGGTTAAACTACCTCTCATTGAACCCCGACGTCGAGGAGGCGCTGGAAACCTTACATACGAAAGACGTCCTCCAGGGAACGCTTGTGCGGGCCGTGCTACTCAAGGTGTTACCCGACCTGCAAAAGACGAACCGAGAAACGTGTGCCAAATCTGTCGTCAACGAGGTGTACGAGGTCCTGGCTGGCCTGATGCCGCTTAACCTGCACGTTAAGCTCAAAGCGAGGCTGGGCCAACTCACAAAGACCCTATGCGGCGACTGGGAGGCTGTCCAGACGGTCCACGAAAGGATTCAGCCTTGCTTTGCCCTGGAATCCGAAGACGACTGGAAGCGGTTGCCGAGTATTCCAGATTCAGCAGCCCAGACAGCCAATGGGGCAAAGCCTACACAGCGACAAAAGGAGGACAAACAACATCAGCTTAGGTACCAGGACCCGAAAACGTCGATAATATTGAAAGAAACCTTAGCCAAGGTTGTGTGGCCGGCTTTTCTCGCAATCGAGGAGGATGGAACGCCGGAACTTGTTTCTTGTGGCTATGTGATATTGCCTGCCGATTTCGAGGATGCCGCGACTGAGGACACGCGCAAAAGGGTGATGCGGAAAGCAACACGCGAAGGCAACCCTGGAACGAGAGGGGAGAGAAAAAGACGAGATTCGGCGGTTTTTTTATCCATCGGGCCGTCCAGCTAATCAAGATGCCTCGTCGCAGTTAGCCACCAGGCATTATCATCAGCGGACGCCCTTATAAATTTCTCCGATGAATTTAGGTTGGGCGATGTCGGTGAATTTGTGTGCTGTATTTGGTTTCACGCAACGTGTTTTTCCTTTCTTTTTGGGCTGGGGTATATTACCACAATGATATGTTAAAATACCACCAAGTGGACTTATTCAGAAATCAACAACCGCTTACGATATCGCATTTTGGTGGGTGTTGGCTTTGGGAACGCGGGCATCACCAACACTTCCACCACCACCCTTCCGGCTGTGAGGATCAGGCCCCCAGACCTACCTTAAGAATCACCACCCCACTCCACCAGCCACGCGAAGCCTGGGGTCGTGCAAAGGGTCCACCAACCCCGGATTCAAACGCGTCTCTCAAGCGCGTCGTGGATCTTGATTTGTCTCTTCTCTTCAGTTTAGAATCTTCGTTAATAGTGCCTAATACACTGAGGTTCTCCAATGTACGCCCGGCCGTGACACAGGGGCCGGGTTTTCCGTTGGATTGTGTTGCAGATTTCTTCGGCAGCGTGTTTTGCGGCTAGATAACGATGCGTACCCCCTGTTCGGCACCTAAAAATATATACACCGCCATGTTCACCCTTTGTGTTCTTGTATAAGTATCTCAACGAATCCTCTGTTTTTTTATTTTCTTTTTCAGGTTCTGTTTTTATAGCCTCTAATGAAACAATGTACTGAAAGCCAGCTTGTTTCCGCCATTAACGATGTTAATAATGGCCAACCGATTGCAAAAGCCTCCCGAAAATGGGGTATTTGACAGGCTTTGGGAGATTATAGGATCTCCTAACCTATCTGGTGATGAACAAACATACGTACGATCGATCGTATACTGTTATATTCATGCATGACCTCACTATCTAGCTGGCTAAGTGCAATCCGTTCAACTACCCCCTTTTATGCTAACGTGCAGTCACGTTAACGTTTTCCAGGAATATCCAGGGGTGCCCTTTCTTCCTAACTACTCTTGTGCGTTGTCCGTCTGATCTGATGATCTCGTCGGTAGTGTTGTCAAGGTAGATTTGGAGGCGATCCATATCCCGAATTCCTAACAAAAACGGAGTATTGCTAGTGATAACGTCGAACGTTGCATCTCCAGGTCGGAGAGGTAACGTAATGGTTCCGATGGAGGAAAAGCCTTGGCCGTCTCCAAATTTAACCGATGATCTCCCTGCCATAACCTGGTTGATCTGGAGATCAGGTCTCTGGCGTTGGAGGGCGCGTACTTGGGGAAGTCCGGCCGTTGATAAGGCCGCTCCAGTATCAGGGATTACTCCTTGCCATGTTGTGGAATCGTAGGTGGTAAAGAAGATCGACTGATCTTGAGAATCTAATCCATTGGTATCGTCGCCGGGTGATTGGATCCAGTGCGATACTCTGTGCCTGAAATCTTCCTCGATAAGGTAGTTGGCCGTGGCTTGTGTAAAATACTGGTTAACTTGGGGCCTGAATTCGCCAGTTTCTCGTCCTATGCCAATCTCTTCGTCGTATTCGTCAAAGATCTCTTGATCATCTGACGACGATGAGTTCTGATCCCCAGAGTATAGGTCCGGGTCTTTGATTGGGGGAGTTTCGAACTGCGTTACGTACTGTTTATGCCCCCTCGTAGGTTGTCCTTTTTCAGCCTGTTGCTTCTTCCATTGTTCTCCATGTTTTGCTTGATCAGCTGGAGAGTGATTGGAAGATCTACAGCCCTCTCGCTTGCAGATCCAGCAGCGCCAATTGAGTCGGAGCGTTGGTTTAGGACCCTGAGGGCTCCTCGTGGACGTTCTCCTCGGCGCTGTTTTGACAGCTCTGGGGATCTTCCGTACGGTTGAAACTTCCGATCCATGAAATGGTTAGTCCCTGAGTCAGTGGAACTGTCCCGAGATTCGGCTGTTCTCCTCGGCTATCATAGTAGCCCTCAGTTGTGAACAAAGTCCTTCAAACGTCGGTTCCGGTCTTGAAAGTGCTATTTTGAGCTCTAGTACTCCTGTTACTGCCCGTAACAAAGTCGATACCAAATGCACTTCGTCTTTATAAGCAGGTCCCAAAGCTCGGTGGCATTTCTTGATCTTTTTGAACAGACTTTGTAGTATTTCGAGGTTGCTTTTTCCAGCGTTTTCGCTCTCCTGCTTTGCTGTGTAGAAGCTGACAGATGACCAGTCGGCGTAGTATTGAGGTTTACTTCCGATTCGAAATGCGACTTGAGCGTCAAGTACATCTCCCGGAACGTGAACGATCTCGACATATTGGTCATAAAATAATTACTCCTGAGCGCTTGCCTGCAGTACGTTGGGAAATAGCGCTGCTAGTTGTCCCAAAGGAGCACCAATGCTTTGGCAGATATCCACGAAGTATAGCGTAGTGTCATCCAAAATCGTTGTATACGGTTCTCCGGTATACCCAAACGACTTATTTCACTGATGCCTGAACAGCTTCGCGATATTTGGATCAGCTCGTTCGTTCTGGATTTGGAGTGGTGGCAGGCATTTGAACATAGCCTCTTCACCTTGGAGCGTTCTGCTTGGTGGCTGAAAGCTCTGACGATCTGTTGGCACCCTGCTTGCGGCTCTTCCTGCCCCATGAGTCCAATCTCCTGGGTTAGGGGTGTTCGTATTCCAGGGTTGCTCTGTTTGGGGTTGCTGTTGGAGTTGGGATCTTTGTTCGAGTTGCTCAGGAGATCCCTGGATCTCCTGAGTAATGGGGTGCAAGATCGGTTGAAGTTGACTTTATGCAGGAAATAGTCGGAGGCCTCATCTATAAAAATGGCGTGAAAGCGTGTGCAGCTTGATTGACTTGGTCTTTCAGCCGCATTCTACAACCACGGTTTTTTTTCGAGGCAGCTATGCAGATCAAGACCATGCAGTCTAAAATACAGGATGTCGAGATCATATAACCGCGTCTGCATGAACCTTTCCGCTACCCGCGGTTTTAGACTGTTTATAACAGATGCCGCGGCAGGAAGTGACCCGGAAATGGATTCGCGAGCAGTCCAGCGAGCTACAAAATCCTGTAGCTCCTGGATGCGCGCTTTAGCCAAGTCAATCGTGGGGAACTCAGGCAACGGGCTGCGATAAAGCAGTCACGAGTTTTTGACTTGTTTAAAACCAAATTCAAAGCGCGTATAGCCACGGATATAGACTCGTGCGGGCCAAATTCAGAGGTTTGGCAACCCAGATCGACCATCATATCATGACGAGGCTCTTTCTTGTTGTGCAACTTTCCTAGCTCACTTGACATCCAATGACACAAAGGAGGCCTCCTACAGAGACGTGAGCACCAGGCTTGGCGCTGACCAGGCGGCCTCAATGGGCAAGTTCCCTGAGCTGCCCGGATAACGTGCGGTTAAGCCGACGTACGTCGTTTGGGCGCGGGGTTGCATGAGTAGATGAACAGGGGTGCCTATTGTACCAGAGCTGTCTTGTTGGAGATTCGCCCGTAGCCAGCCCGCCTTCCTCGGACGACTATGTAGACTTCTGCATACATGGCACTTCATCAAGCGGGTCCTACACTACTTAGACAATAATCCAACTGGCTGGGCTTATTGGGCCTAACTGCCCGACAAGGCCACAAATAAAGTGAACAGTCTGGCTTGGACCAATTGGAATACGTAGCGGTCTCCACATTCCTGTCGCCAAAGCATGGCTCTCTTTTTTCCTGCCAACGGCTAGAAGCCAACCCGATTTCTCATAAACGTCTCCCCACGCGCTCCCTTCAGAGCCTCTACCTTTTCTTACACTGCTAAAACCGTCTCATGCCATAACTGCACCCGTACACAGACCACTGTTTCTGTTTTCTACCCAGTTTCTACAATGTCTATACGCCATTTAGCATGGGAAATCATCTCCCACATTGCCCAAAACCTAGAGGTGAATGACCTCTTCAACCTGGCTCTGTCATGTCGGCAATTGAACGGCCTTATACAGGATGACAACATATGCAGGAGGGTTCTTCAAGTAAACAAGGCCCTCTCATCGCCCTTACGGCATCATACCGCAGCTGAAAATACTCATATGAAGCAGTCAGCTGCCACATACGCATCTGAAACCGCATCGGCTAATCGCGACAAAAATTATGCGAGAGCCTTGCGAATGATTGTCAAGCGTCGAAACGCCATCTCGTCAGCATCTCCATACCTGGCCGCAGTGGTTGCAGATGCAGAATCCTTTCTATAACAGAATGGGGTTCTCTGCTACATCAGAAATAATCTGCTGAAAACGCAAAATCTCCACCGGTCAGCAACTTATGAACATGTCGTCAACATCAAACAACTCTTGGAAGCCGGTCACGGCCTCCCCAACGCCTCCGAGGGCAAAAGAGACTACGACTTTCACATCCTACATTACGCTGACCACTATGTGTCTTGTCTATACACACGCAAAGATTCGTCGCTCAGCTGGCTTGTAATCGTGAATCCCTCCGAGGGCCGCATGTTCAGCCACGCGCTTACGTCTTTGCGAAAGATCTTTGTGCGAAACAATGACAAGTATCTCTACTACGGCACGCATAGGGATATTTCAGAGGATGGCAGTCGTCGCTGGGCACTTCGGGGCTGCAATCTCTCAAATGGCCAGTGGCATGACTACTTAACCCATCTTCCAGAGATGGTTGGCTCCGAAATTGGGACCAACATATGCTTCGAGATCATCGACGGCTATTTTTACGGCCTCGCAACCCAAGCTCTCTCCGAAAGGGAGGAAATTGACTAGACTTCCTATTACACTTGCATTCGGTTCCCAGTTGACCAGGCAAAGCCCAAAAGTACCCAGATCGGCACTATGAAGGAACTCTGGCGCAGGGATCATTCAGAGGGGCCAATCGATAACAGATGGGGCTTTGTCAAACTGGCCAAAGACGAGCAAAGTGGCATCTTGACCATTGTCGAGGGACGCAGGGAGTGGAGGGCTGGCTCCAGCGCCAGCCGCACCTACTACACGAGTGCACTCGAATTCGACGACGAAAAGGGGGAGAGGCCATTTTCACCCGAGCAAATGCCTGCAAATGACTACACCAGACCTGCGTCGCTCAACACGTCTCCTGTGTCCTTTTCAGCTGCCTCATGCAGCTCCGAGGATGAAGATGACGAAGAGATGCCCACCGGCCGATCGCCACATACAGTGCACCCCGGAGACAACTCTGCAACCCTACCTTTGTTGACACTGAACAACTCGCTCCTGCGGTGTTACCACTCGAGCTGCCAGACTTACTTGGACCTGGTCTACCAGCCATTGCCGGGTGACCCAGAACAAACGGTACAAATCAGACTAAGGGTGGGCTCAAGGCGCCTTCGCTCGCAATCCGATTTGGAAGGGCTGGCAGCATCTGCGACCGACCACCCCCTTTACCCCGATCAGGAGATCAAGAGACTGTACAATACAGCCAAATTGCAGTTTTGGCCGCCCAGCGATTGGGCAGATAACAGCCAAGATTTACAAGACCTCTCCAATATCATGAGCACCAAAGGGGACTTCTCTGGCATGTGGGACGACAGGTCTATTTGCTATTCAACAGGTGGTCCCACCAAAACAATAGTCTTCGTATCCTTTGATCCCTCGATTCATTTCCCGGGTACTCGGCCATGGTTCAAAGGACCGCATAAGGAGCAGGCTAGCCAGCCGCACGCTGTAGTTGGCACCGCTGCACCAAAGGCCCCTTGTTCGCAGGATGATCAGCATGATCAAGTCAGTGGTGCAAACCATACGTCTCTGGGACTTTCCAGGTCCTCGCTCGTCGGAGCTCACACGGCGTCCGGTAGCCCCAATGCAGCCAACAGCAGCGGGCCTCCAATGCCTAAGTGGACCTGGACCGGTCCGCCAGCGGATGCTGGCAACCACAAAGGGTTTCGTTTTGATCTTCGAAGGGAACCGTCTGCAAAACAAAGCGGCCTCCGTGGCTGAGCTTCGGATGTGAAGCAGCCCGTGATTTGCAACCCGGCTGATCCCCGGGCCTGAGGGAGGGGATATGCATGCAGCCAGCCATTTATGATCTACAGACGTTCTGTCTAACTTTGCGACCAGTCTGAAGCCGTTTAGCAAGCGATGGCTTCGATGAAAACGGGTGTTGTGGTTCCAAGCTTGTGATGGTCATGGTGTGAGTCATTGGTGTGATGGTCCTTGACGACTTCAGATAATGGGTTGACTTCCCGAATCTTTTAATGCAGCGTGATTGGTTGCCTTTCTAACCATTTGCAAAACCTGGAACTGCAAAAAATGCAATAATATCCTCGCCAATAGGAACGCATCCGCTGCTTACCTCCTCTCCCATGCACGAATCCAGTGTGTGATAGACGCGTGCCTACTATCACCAAGCTAACACGTATACGTCTCGCTGTCTGCCAAGCGTAGGCGGCCATCTATGACCCTTTTTCCACCCTGTCCATAACTTTGCAATGCCATGCCACCGCATGGCATCCAGTAACCAAAACGGTGCGGTGTGACAAATATGCAGTTTTTTCTTGAATGAGAGGTCAAGAATGCACTGCTCTACTGCACTGCAGCATCAGTTTACGGTTCCTAGAATCGGGCTGGGACATGTCCCACATCGGGATTTAGAAAACAGGTGGCAGGGGTTCGGGCATAAATACGATCGGTTGAATACCGGTATATTCATGCATGACCTCTACTATCTAGCTAACTAAGTGCGATCCGTTCAACTGCTTCCTTTTCTGCTGGCCTGTAGTCACGTGATAATGCACGGGACAGCCGTTAGTCAGCCAGTCAGTACACAGGCCAACGGTATTGTACTAACATTGATAATTATTTTCAAGCAAAAACTCCAAATATAAATTCCCTTCGGACTTTTGACACGGTCGAAATATCGGCCTACCGAGTTTGTCACTTGATCTACGAAATATTATTTAGTCACTTTTTAAAACTATTATGGCAGCGACGGCCCTTGCGATTTTATTTTGCTCTCGCAAATTATTCTGCCTCCTGCCAGATCCATCGCGCTGCCTATCATACCATCTGTCACACGGAAGTGACCATCGGGTAGACCCGCATAGCCTTGGGTACCATCTTAGTGTGGGACCCACCCGTCGGACCCACGGCAAGGGCGTAGGGGCACGGACCCCCGCGCGGGGCAGGGCCCCTATATAAATCCTACTGAGGGCATGAATGCCTCAAGAGCAGATTCTGGCTCCTTGAGTATCTCTTGAGGCCATCATAGATTATTAGCTATCTTGAAGCAATAAACAGCCTTCCAAGTCTGCCACGTGCACCCATGTCACATCCCGGCACCTAATCCTCTCCTCTAGCTCCCGACCAGACTGGGCTACCAGTCATGGGCAATTACTTTGTTTCGGATCGTCTCTAAACTAGCCTGCCCACTTCAGGGACATGAGTTGACCGCTTTTTGGCTGCTGAAATACATCGAAGCCGTGCAATGTTGTTTGTGTGATGTTTATCTGTAGAGTGGCCCAAAGTCAAGCCGAACAACCAAGCATGTTTTCTTTACTACGCACTACGAAAAACTTATACAGAATCCGCAGAATAACTTGAAACTTTGCCGGAATGCATCGGCCGGACCATGCCATCTGGGATGGGGGACTGGCGGCGTCTTTCCCCAAGCCACAGAGTACGGGGACTCTCTTCTTTCTTCCTATCTGGACAATACGAGCAGCTAGCCTGGTATGGGAAGCTTCAATGGGTTTCGCCTCGTGTTGAACGGAGCTGACAGATAAAAATTTTGGAGACGTGATTTTTGGCAGGTGGCGGAACTTTCCTATCTGCGATAGTGATGGCGATCGACGGCGGTGGGAGCTTGCTGGCCTCGCGGGTCAGCACCAAGGGTTTGGCCTGTGCAGTCAGGGCGGATGCGAAGAGAAAGCAAGCGGCTTCGCAGGATACCAGCGCATCAAACTATGGCTGTTACCATTTTATTTGTCCCCCTTGCACAATATTTCTGCCACTTGAAGTTTAACCTAAGCCCCAGCAGTATCTGGGAAAAAGCCTTGCAACCCTAAAATAACTACCTTCACTGTGTGCTACCGGTCCTTATCTGCACACTACAGAAGAGCCTATCTTTACCCTTTCATAGTAAATGCAAAGATGCAGACAGGGCTAATGTAGTAGTTTTATTGAGTAGAGCTTTCGATCTTTCACATGCCGAATTTCGGGAGAACTGAATTTGGAACCAGTCTTTCGTAAACCACCCTCACCACCCAGGTGCGTAAAATCGCCACAACCATGCAGGTTGGGTTGTTGCATGTTCGATTGCACCATCTTGGTAACAAGTGCCTTATTGCAGGGGTTGTATGGGACCTAGGAATCAAAGTGCCCGGACCAGGTAGTCCGAAACTGTCTTTAATACGTAACATAAAACGCGCTGAGCAGCGAATCAGAGTTACTAAGGAGATAGTAGAGTTTGAAATATGCAAAATGACTGCTAGCAGGTTCACTAGTCTCAAAAAAACAACTGCGATATCGCTACCTCTCAACAACCACCTCAATTGATAGGCTAACAAAATGGTTATTAAGTTGAAGAACACTGCTTGAAGGGGCTGTGAACGGCAAAAAGGTCTAGGCCACGCGCTATACCTAACAATTCTCTCTCTGCATCGAATATGGATGATTGGCCAATGAAAGATGCAGCATACAGCCAAATGGTATGCGCCTGGAGCTTTGCTCCGTATGGCACAACCGCCGAGCATAAGGTCGTTCTATATCGTCACTTTAGACCAATGGAATCTTCGAGCTGGATAGCCTGCATCTCGTTACTGCCGCAGAGATTTTATGCACCTTAATTTGCGGACTAAATTCAATGGATGGATTAAGCATTCAGGGCTGGTACTAGATACGCGTACATTCGGGAAGCTCCCCCACCCTGCGCATGCACTTCAATTATGTAGAGCGCCTTTCATTCGCATACAGTTGGCCGCAGATCACGTCAATGAGGCATTATAACCACTGCGACGACGCATTCTGCCATCATATCTCTGTTCATATGCAGCATAAGATGGTTGGTATAAAGGGGGATTCATCCCTCTACTCTTTCTTGTATTGAATTTCTTAGCTATACTTCAACTTTCTTCCAAAAGGAATTAACTTCAAGCTGCTAAACAACTTTTTTCTCTATACGTTAGATTCAGATATTCACAGCCATTTTTGCACCCAGGGCATAAACTACTCCTATTTTCATCCAAATTTCTAGATATTATTCTCATCTGAGGCTACTAGTTGATTCAGTCCCCGTCACTCAATCACTAAATATGAAGAAGAAGTCCGGCCGGCCACGGAAGAATGTGGCCACCGAGTCACTGATCTTCCCGTCGCTTCATCAACAAGTGATCAAGGCCGTAGGTCAAAACATATGCCCAGCTTGGGAAAACGACGCAAACCAAGAACAATGTACCAATGAATACGACACGAATGTCTCTGCCCGGTTCAGATGTTCCAATCCAAAGTGCCCCAGAGTTTGGGGCAGCGGCCTGGTGGCAATACGAATATTGGCATTCGAAGGCAATCGCTACAACGCCACAGTCTACAACCAGCGTTGTAAAGGCTGCAAAAGCCTCGGGATCATGGAGCTCGACAGATCGCGTTATGTCGAGAGAGTATCTTATCGGCTTAAGAAATGGGCAGGTGTTCCGCAAGAAATACCACCCTATGAAGAGTCAGGTGGTCCCCCACATATGGATGAACTTTGCGAGGGATGTATTCAAGGTCACTGTCGGCGGGGAAAGCGCGATAAAATTGTCTCTGACTTGGAGAATTTGACTCTAAACTGATTTGGGGATATAACGTTAAAAACGATCCTCTACGCATGCGGTAGTCACCCAATACAGTTGCCACGAACGCACGAGGATCCCCTGTAAATGCGCAGTGTAATTACCTGAGTAGTGTCGAGAATGGGAACGGCAGCGATTTCCTGTTTCACGTTGGCAAAAAAACAATGGATTCAAAGACTAGGCAGTATGGAAATGATAGTAAATGTACGTTCCATCCTTCGATTGGCATCGACAGGAGCAGTCGACGTTTTGAAGGTTGCGCTGGTAACCTTTGAAAAAAAGCCCCTCAACTTCGGGTTTTGCCATGCAGATAGAGAGATGATTAGGAAATTGCATCAAATTCTATTTCGCCTGTCCAAATGTAGTATGAGGTACTCGAAACAGGATTTTTGGAATTACTCTTGTAATTTCCACTTCGGTGACGGTTACGTCAAGTTCGATGAAACGCTCATCGACCGCGTCGGTACCTCTGGTTGTAATTTGAGCGGAACGAGACTCGAGGACGCGTGCTTTTCGTCATCAACAACAAGGCGGGTCTCGGCGAGCATGCTAGCCTTTTTTCTGTCCCAAGCGCAAAGAGACGCTGCCGAATATATCCTTGTCTAGCTGACCGAGTGAGAACTTTGGATTTAATAAGGAATTTGGAGGCCTTCCGAACAAGGGACTGTGTCGCGTCCCTGCAGGGGATCATATGCCTTGGCTCTTGGTATAGTAACTAGCATGGTGGTGTAGCTGCATTGACAAACATTGCTCATTCTTAGTGAACCGTGTCTGTTTTTGTGACACCGTTGAATAACTTCTACTCTGCTTGTCCTTTTGACAGTAGATTCGCTCTTGTTCCCAGGCCTCTTGTGCACTGCAGGAGCATAGAATGGCTCACAGCTAGAGTACGTCATGTTATCGGCACAGATGTGTGAGGAGCGCCTGATAAGAATGATGAAAATCTCAATATGGGTATAACTATATGTAATTTTGTAATGCTCGCTTGAAATCTAAAACCATGATGACATCGTACCAGACCATGCATCACTCCTACACCAAAATCTAAAAGGCGTGGTCGAATTTGTCGACATATCCACTTGGCCGGGGTACATGAAGGCTCCCGTTGAACCGGCCCGAGACGAATTCTCTGATAGGTTCAAACTTTCGACATGTGTGGACAGCGTCGCTCTTTACATATCCATGGCCATACCCAGGGAAGTATTTGATGGGCGTAATAGCGGTGCTTCCCCAGCACATCAAGGACTGACGAATATGGTTGATACAATGCTCTGAGCAGCTGTTAGCAAACCGCTTGCGCTGTGATTCAGCAAGAAGACTCTCTTACCGGTATGCACTTCTCCGTGGAGCGGGTTCAGTGGGTATACGTCTCGATGCAGAGCCTGGCGGATTTGGTTGAGGCAGTGCAGCTGGTGGAACATGTCAAAGCCCCCCGTGAACCCGCTCTTGTCGTGATCCCGATAGATCATGTAGTCTTCGCCCCAGAGCTCCTTTGCTTCGTCTTCGGATATGGAGAAGTATGTCCCCCACAGCAGTTGCTCCCAAGCTTCATCGATCGCTTTCGATGGGGTGCCGACATAGGCCACTTCTTCCTTGTCCGTGACGAGGACTTCGTGGCCGTTCATCTCAAAGTCTACCGGAGTGCCGAACCTGACTTGGTGTAGTTGTATGCGGTCACGGGGTACTAAAGCGGCTGTCAGCTTTTGCCGTTCTAGTTGTATTTTTCCGAGGGTACACCTACACAAAACGTCCTTTTTGAATCCACTCTCGTATGTGTAGCGTGAAGAAAGACCTGATCGGATTTCTATTGCGAACAATGTAGAGACGACACCAGTTGCGAAAATGCCGACTGCTAACAGGATGTTGACGACGGAGGGCCGCAACTCGGAGCGATACTGCTTTCGTCCGGGAATCAACTGTGTCTGAGTATCTTCCGGCTCGCTGCCGACAGGTTGTTATTTTGGTAAAGACATGGCTTTTGCTGTGTGACTGAGAAGCTGGCAGATGGAAGGCAAGGAAAGTATTCGAGTGCACAATAGCAAAAGAGAAGTTTTTCAGAGTCTGGTTTTGCGAACGTTGGTCCAAATGTACAAATGGCTTCCACCAAGCACCAAGTGCAGACACAGCACTTAAATTAGACCGGCTGTGAAACACACCTCAGCACATTTTTAGTCTAGCAGATTTGTAACGCTTTGTTTGCCAACGTTTCAGAGCTCATCTTCCCATTGCCCCTATTTTTTTGTTTTTCCAATAATAACTGAATCTTGATCTGGTACATGCCCCTATACCATTCAGCTTTGCTATGCCAATGAGTGTGCATTTGCGGGGACTGCAAGGGAAACATCTACTCCTGAGCTCTCTGGGTAAGGTAGTAGAACAGCGAAAATAGTGCAGTTAATCGTGGTATGATATACCTTGTTTGTTTCAGTTGGTAGACCTTCGGAGAGGCTTCGTTCTAACTGCCGCTGCGCTCATCCCTATTTTTGATGCCCACTTTTTAAAGGTCAAACAAGCGAAAATCCGACGACGAATGCCGAAAATAATCTTCCATCTCCTGGATGGCGGGCTTGGCGGCCCAGTTCCCGGTTCCGCGGAGCGTGCCACATCCCTTTCTATGGCGGCAACATCATGTCAACCACGCTCTTCTCCTGTCTGGGGTTCAACCTAGGACAGGACATGTCGAAACCCACACAGGCACACTAGGTATATATAATAAGCGAGGCTTCAGTCTCTTGTTCAGAAACTTTCTCTTGTCCCAATCATCTACAAACTCAGCCTTCTCTTCTTCACTTCCCAAACCAGAGGTTTCTTTTTTTAAGTTTCTGCTGGTCAGAGTTCTCTTGCCCTATCCTTAATTCAATCCACTATACTAGCTACACACCCCGCAAACACATTCTTCAGACAAAAATGAGGTTCAATTCTGTATCCGTCGCCGCCGTCCTGGGTGTCCTCTCCGCCGTGCAGGCCGCGCCTTTTACTGTCAGTGCTCCTATTTCTTTTCCCAACATTACCCCTGCTCCGTTCTAACATCTTTTCCAGACTGGCTCTTCCGCCTTGGCGAGTGATCTTGCCCCTCGCGGCCAGACCGTCGGCGAGTTCTTTGCAGAGGAGGAAGCCAAGACCGATAAGTTGGAGGCCGAGGGCATTCCGGCAGACAAGAAGCTCAAGGCCAGGGGTCAGACCATCGCTGAAATCTATGCTCAGCAAAATGCCGAACGCATCAGGCTGGGTCTTCCGGAGGACAAAAAGCTCAAGGTCAGGGGTGAGACGGTCGGTCAAATCTTTGCGGAGCAGGAAGCGGAACGTCACAGGCTGGGTCTTTTGGACGACAAGAGGAAGCTCAAGGTCAGGGGTCAGACCGTCGGTGAGGTCTTTGCGGAGCAAAATGCCGAGCGCATCAGACTGGGTCTTCCGGAGGACAAGAAGCTCAAGGCCAGGGCTCAGACCGTCGGCGAGTTCTTCCAGGAGGAGGACGAGATACGCCAGAAAAAGGGACTTCTGGAGGACCGCGCAGTCTCGAAGGAGGCCAAGGCGGAGCTGGATTCCATCCGAGCTTCCGTTCTGGCCGAGCCGACGCTCGAGGACTAGACGGCTTACGATGTCTTGTATGCGGTGGAATGAGAACTTGAGGAATATGTATATAACATTCATGACACGATCGCGATGACTACGCGATACAGAATGCCGAGGCGGCGTTTGCAACGCAAGGAGACTGGCCTTAAGTAGGTCTCGCACAATACAAAATTTGAAATACACACTGCACCTTCGCGTCGTGATATGTGCAGAGACTTTGCTCATGATTGGAACCTTGCAAGTAGTTGTTTGGCTTTTCTCTAGGAACTATCCATCTCGCCGCGCAACGGGGCTTCCTCCTAGCAACGACTGCATGAAGCCTCTTTTGCAGCTTAACAGTCCAAGCACAGCGTTTCATTGACATCAAGGTGGCGGAATACTCAGGGGCGGCGGTCCTTCTCATGACGCGCAAAGTGACGTGCTGGCCAACTGTTTGGTATTTGAATCTCGTTTGGGTACAATGTAGTCCGCCAATGCATGCTTCGTTGTGGGCTCTAACCATCTCTGAGATGTCCTGCCATGTGAAGTCGCTATGCATCTATTTCAGAAGCCCAATCGGAAGCAAAGAGAGTCATCATGGTATTTGCCTCCTAGCCCGTGCCAGTTATAGTGGCGAGATTTTGTGAGCGAACCTGCTTATGTCCTCTCACTGACATCCGGGTCGTAATTCAAAACTCGTTGCATTGTTGAAAAGGCTCCTCATTAACCTCCAGTTTCACTGACATGTAGACTGCTGCGCCTATAAAATAACCGATGCGGAAAAGATATCTCAAGTCCACGCCCTCGATATCAGACCCCATCATTGCAGCTCTGAGCTTGTCTGCTTGGCAAAAAAAGGCTGAGATAGGTACATACCATGTCTGCGGGCAACTCAAAAGCTTCAAAATCTAACAAAATACAATCAACTACCACAGCTCCCACTTCTGCCCTCCCATCGAGCACAGTCTGTTGAAAAGCTCATCACGCTTAGGCAGCGCCGTCAACACCTTGGACTCTCCCGACCTGTCAATGATCTCGAGTCCGTCGTTAATGTCTCGCTCCAGTGCCCATCCGATGGCCAGCTTGCTCTTGACCCCGAACCCAGCGTGTTTTTTCAGCTCTTTGATCTGTCCGATGGGAACAGTCCATGTTGGATTCATCTCCGTCAGGAGGCCCGCACCCTGACTACCTGGCGCATGAGGATCTTCTCCCGCAGCGCGCCGCGCCGCATCCGCCTCCTTCAGGTCCGAGAACGTAACGACCGGCTCCCCGCCACGCCACGACACGCACAGGACACCCTCCTTCCCTTGCCACCGGCCCGAAAACGTCGCCGGTCCGCCCTCGGCGTTCCGAGAGTCATCCTTGCTACCCGGCACTGCTCCCAGCCTGTTCTTGGCCGACTCCTTGTTCG